>AWWV01013338.1:0-14925 GCA_001974805.1 Corchorus capsularis | reverse complement strand
ATAGACTTTGACAACTTCATAAGGTCCACGCCATCTTGATTGTAGCTTACCAGGGAACAACTTCAACTTGCTATAGTATAAAAGAACCTTTTGCCCTTCATGAAAACTCTTGTGTAGAATTCCTTGATCATAGATTGCTTTGGTCTTTTCCTTATAAATCGTTGCGCTCCCATATGCATTATTCCTAATCTCCTCGAGTTCTTGCAATTGAAGTTTCCTTTGTAAACCAGCTTGATCATAATTGAGGTTGCATTGCTTCACAGCCCACCATGACTTGTGTGTTAATTCCACAGGTAAGTGACATGCCTTTCCAAACACAATTCTATATGGTGACATACCAATTGGTGTTTTGAAAGTAGTCCTATAAGCCCATAAAGCATCATCTAATCTCAAGCTCCAATCCTTTCTATTCACATTCACAGTCTTCTCAAGGATTTGTTTTACTTGACGATTAGATACTTCAGCTTGACCACTAGTTTGAGGGTGATATGAAGTGGATATCCTATGTGTCACTCCATACTTCTCTACTAATGATTGCACAAGTTTATTGCAAAAGTGGGTACCTTTGTCACTAATTAGGGCTCTTGGAATTCCAAATCGGTGGAGTATGTTGTTCTTCAAGAATTTAACCACGGTCTTTGCATCATCCTTTTCCGTTGCAACAGCTTCAACCCACTTGGAGACATAATCCACAGCTAACAAGATGTACACTTTCTTACCAGAGGAAGGAAATGGTCCCATGAAGTCTATTCCCTAAACATCAAATATCTCCACCACGAAGATGGGATTTTGAATCATTTGATGTCTCTTGGAAATATTCCCCATCTTTTGGCTTTCTGGGCATGTCTTGCAAAACTCATAAGAATCTCGAAAAATTGTTGGCCAGTAGAATCCACTGTCCAAGATCTTCCTTGCGGTCTTCTTATGTCCAAAATGACCTCCACATGCATAAGTATGGCAGTATCTCAAGACTGATTGAATTTCTTCATCAGGGATGCAGCGCCTTATCAATTGATCAGACCCATATCTCCATAGATGTGGATCATCCCAAAAATAGTGTTTAGCATCACTCACGATCTTGGCTTTGACTCCTCTACTTGCATCTGGGGGTAGCTTTCTTGTCACCAAAAAATTTGCAATGTTGGCATACCAAGGTATGTGGGAGACAGCAAATAATTGCTCATAGGGTAGTGCTTCATTGAGTACAATATCTTCCTCTTTTCCTTCAATTCTGCTTAGATGATCAGCCACTACATTCTCGGCTCCTTTCTTATCTTTGATTTCCAAGTTGAACTCTTGAAAAAGCAAAAGCCAACGCATGAGTCTAGCCTTGGTTTCTTTCTTGGCCATGAGATATCGAAGTGCAGCATGATCTGAATAGATTGTCACCCTTGATCCCAAGATGTATGACCGAAATTTCTCTAAGGCAAAAACAACGGCAAGCATCTCTTTCTCAGTGGTTGTGTAGTTCTTCTGAGCAGAATCCAAAGTTCTTGAAGCATAGTTGACGACATGAGGTATCTTATCTACTCTTTGACCTAGAACAGCTCCAAGTGCAACATCACTTGCATCACACATAATCTCGAAAGGTAGATTCCAATCAGGTGGTTTTACAATTGGAGTGGTAGTGAGGGCAATCTTCAACTTATCAAATGCTTCCTTGCAATCTTCTCCAAATTCAAATTCAACATCTTTCTGAAGCAAACGACACATTGGTGCAGATATCTTCGAGAAATCCTTGATGAATCTTCTATAAAAACCGGCATGACCTAAGAATGAGCGTATATCTCGAACACAAGTAGGGTAAGGCAAATTCTGAATGACATCAATCTTTGTTTTATCTACTTGTAATCCATCCTTAGAAACCACATGACCTAGTACTATACCTTGTTCGGCCATAAAATGACACTTCTCAGCATTAAGTACTAAGTGGGTTTCCACACATCTTTTTAGCACAAACTCTAAGTTATGTAGGCACCTATGAAAATCATCTCCGTAAACAATAAAGTCATCCATAAATACCTCCATAATCTCTCCTTGGTAGTCTTGAAAGATGCTCATCATACACCTTTGAAATGTTGCAGGGGCATTGCACAAACCAAAGGGCATTCGAGTATAGGCAAACGTACCATAGGGACATGTGAATGTTGTCTTCTCTTGGTCTTCTGGAGCAATTGGTGTTTGAAAGTATCCTGAGTAACCATCCAAAAAGCAGTAGTAAGCACGACAAGCTAACCTTTCCAACATTTGATCCAAGAAAGGGAGTGGAAAATGATCCTTCCTTGCAGCAGAATTGAGCTTCCTATAATCGATGCACACTCTCCATCCATTTTGAAGTCTTTGAGGACTAGTTCTCCATCCTTGTTTTCCACAACAGTGAATCCTGATTTCTTGGGTACTACTTGGACAGGACTAACCCACTTACTATCTGAAATAGCGTAAAATAAGCCCAGCTCCTAATAGTTTAAGAACTTCTTCCTTGACTACTTCACTCAAATTTGGATTTAACCTTCTTTGTGGTTGCCTTACTGGAGCAGCATCGTCTTCCAAATGAATCCTATGCATGCAAACAGAAGGACTAATTCCCTTGATATCAGCAATTGTCCATCCCAAAGCTTCCTTGTACTTCTTCAAGACTCTGATTAGTTCTTCCTCTTAATCTTGGGTCAATTTGCTTGAGATGATTGCAGGGAGTGTTTCCTTGTCTCCAAGAAAAACATACTTCAAATCTTCAGGCAATGGCTTCAATTTAACTTCTTGAGGCTTAACAATAGAGGGTGGAGGTACTTCCTTGGGTTCCAACCGAATGTAGGTGATTGATTCCTTTTCGTTTGGGAATTTACTCAAGTCTTTTATGGAATTTATCACTTCACCCTTCAAATTCATCTTGACTTCCTTGACCTTGGTTTCGTACAAGCTATTTGTGATGACTGTCTCTAATTCATCTTCTTTGTTGAGTGAATTAACCTGTTCAACAAGAAGATCAACTTCATCAGTGGCAGAAATAGATTTTTCTTTAAAAGGGCATTTCATATCTTTATACATATCGAACTCAATTACTTCCCTATCAAATTCGAGGCTAAGAATTCCATCATGAACATTGATCTTGGTTCTTGCAGTGGTTAGGAAAGGTCTTCCCAATAACAATGGTGTATTAGAAAGATCAGCACCTTCCTTCCTTATGATATAGAAATCTGTAAGGAAAATGAGCTTATCCACCTGCACTAAGACATCTTTAACCAATCCCTCAGGATAAATGTTAGATCTATCAGCCAATTGAATGATGATATTTGACTCAATTAAAGGATCTAGATCTAATTGAAGATAAATAGAATATGGCATGATATTAATTGAAGAACCTAAGTCACAAATTGCTTTCACAGTCATATTGCCTCCTATACTACATGGAATAGTAAATGCTCCTAAGTCTTTGCATTTAGTAGGCAATTTCCTTTGAAAAACATCAGAGAAACTTTTATTCATGCATACCTTTTCATTATCTTTCAATCTTCCCTTATCATCACTTAATTGCTTAAGAAGAGTTGCGTACCTTGGCACTTGCTCGATTGAAGCTACTAAAGGAATGTTTACCTTTGTTCCACGGAATGAATCCAATAGATTTTCCTCCACACATCCTTTGTGTCTTTGCATGAACAATTGAGGATAGGGTGTAGGACAATTATTGGGTTGCATTGTTTCCTTTGATTTCTTCTTCCTCCTTGGTGGATCTTGAGCAATTGTTGGAAATGAGGTTAAGTTCGTTTCAAAGTCTAGCTTTTCTTCACTCTCACTCTTCACAGAATTCTCCTCATCATTTGGCATTTGCACATGGGATGTGACAGTCGGTGATGGTTTCATTTCAAGGGTAGGAGAACTGGTTTAACTAATGGTGTGGAAGAAGGAAATGGGGTGTTTGACGACTCCATCTCTTTCTTTTCCTTAAATTGCTTATCTTCCATTCCCAACGAATTGATTCCATATCTTTGAGCACGGTTTGATCCTTGGTCAACCTCCATGTTGTCCACTTGTCCTTGAACCACGTTCACAGATATTTGAAAGAATGATTGTTGGTGATGATTCACTCCTTGGTTTGCCATCATAAAGCGCAACAAATTGGCAAATGTGTCTTGTTGATCAGCAACTTGTTTGCTAAGCAACTGATTGTTGGTTGTGAGGGCTTGTACCACTTCTTTCAGTTCTTTCACCTCTTTGTGTATTGGTGATTCAGGCTCTGGCTCCTTAGGCTTGAGAATCTCTTCTGATGTGCTAAATTGATGAATGTTTTCTGTCATGATGTCGAGCAGTTTCCTAGCTTCCTTGGGTGTCTTGAATGTCAAGCTACCTCCACTTGTTGCATCAATATAGACTCGATCTTTATAAGACAATCCATCATAGAACTGTCGTATCAAGAGTTCCTCGCCTATGTTGTGGTAGGGGCAACTTTAACAAATCTTGTTGTACCTTTTCCAATATTGATACCACTTCTCCTTAAGTAATTGTCGACAAGAATTGATTTTGCTTCTGACGTCAGCACGTTTGGCTTCTGGAAAGTATTGGTTCAAGAAAGCTCTCTCCATTTCCTTCCAAGAAGTAATTGATTTTGACGGCAGACTCCAAAACCACTCTTCCGATTTACCTTCCAATGTAATTAGAAAAGCTCGAAGCCTTGCTTGCTCTTCAGGCATCCTAAACATAGCACATTTGACGATGAAACGTCGCAAATGCTCATGAGGATTTTCATGAGGTTCCCCATGAAAAATTGGTAACATACGAACTGCTCCATACTTTAACTCGTAGGATAAATCTTCTGGATAATCAATGCAATGGGGCTTCAATTCACAGTTGAAATTCAACTCCCTTAGAGTAAGTGATTGCTCCATTGAATTTTCCTACAAATCAAAGATGATCAAGTGTAAAAGTAAAAAGGAAAAATAAAAAGAAAACAAATATTTACAAATAACACAATCTAAAAGTAAAGAAATTAAAAGCACACTCTCCCCGGCAACGGCGCCAAATTTGTGATCGGTCGTTGATCAAATCACAAGATAATTCCCCACAAACCAATGACAAAATAGCTAGGGCAAGTAAGGGTCGAATCCACAGGGAGAGTGGTTAATTTCTTCACTAATCAATTATGTTAAAAAGAGTAATTTGAAAGATGAGATTTTTGGAATTTAAAATTAAAATTAGAAAAACAAATTAAGAACAAAGTAAATTGAGTAATTAACTATGTAAAACCAGCCTCCAATATAGAATCTATTTCACTCTTGACAATATTAACATGGATCATCGACACAAAACATAAATTCGATATTAATTGTCAATCAATTAAGCATCATAAATCATTCTAAAGTAGTATATATCCTAAGACGTAGGCTTCAACTTTCCTTAGAACAAAATAATCTCCCTAATATCTTAAACAACCTCACTTGAACAATTGGTATAGGAACAGACGTAATGCTAATTCCAACATGCTAAAAAGATTAATCCGTATCTCACTGCAATTAACCTCAAATGTTATAATCTATGGTTTCAGCCCTTCATATAACAAGCATTAGGTTTTATTAATCCACATGCATGATAAATCAATACCAAACTTGCCTACGTCAATTTCCATCTCGGCCTAAAGATTTTAACAAGGTTTGATATCCCATTGAACCTAGGACTCCTAGCATTCAATTGTTACTTGGACCAACTTTAGCTTGACTCAAGCTACTTGAATCTAACTTTAGCATTTATATTATCAAGATAAGTAGGCCTCCAAATCCATCAAGATATAAATACATAAATTGAAGTGCAGAGATAAGAAACATATTCAAGTGAAAATCAAATTATTAAGAACAAGAATCTCCCCATAAATTAAATGTCAAGAGATCAATAAGATTCTACATTGGAGAAATAAAAGATTAGCTACTCATGAATTGAGTAGCCATCAAAAAGGAATAGAAAAACCTAAGATATGTCTGGCGGCTCCTTGCTCCAATTCTTGATCAAAATCGCAACTCCAACCAACCCCTTTTCTAAAGAGAAAAGGTGACTACTTATACTAGAGACTTAGGGCTAACTTAACCTAGGACAAGATAGTAATTTAGGCACATTAAACCACCTCAAATTGGGTTTAAAGTCATCCTCCAGGTCTGGGCTAACCTTTAGCACCGAATTAGGGTTTATCAAATCATCTTGGGCTTTTCAAGGTCCAGCATGTCTGCAGAAACTTTAGGGGCATTTTCGTCCACGATAACGGCAAAACTGGGCTTCGAGCAAAACATGAAAGTTGTAGCTCTCGGAGTAAGCTTACGAACGGCTGCTCATACGCCTCAAACAGAGTTCTGGATCAAAAGTTATGGCCAAAATACAGAAGGGTCGCCAAATCTGGAAACAAGTGAAGAAGCTTCAAGGTGAAGGCACACAAGGCAGCTAGGTGGCACACGCATGGCATGCTACCCGACTCCCCTTGGGCGCCCATGTGGTATGCTTGTGCGCCCCGGTCATTGGCCTCAGCACCCATGTTGCCAGCACCCATGTACTTGCTGGTGGCATGTCTCGACTCCAGCTAGGGGCCCATGTGGTATGCTTGGTGACCCATATGGTTTGCCTCGCGACCCATGTCCTCCAGTGTTATGACACATCTTGACATGTCTTCTTGCCTTGAAATTCAACTTTGCTCCTTTGCTTCAAACTCTTGAAAATCAATCTTATGATGATAAAATTGACTTTTCAAGCTCTTCAATGATGATCATATTGGCTCAATTCTTCCTCCAAATTGTCCTTGGAAAATATTTGTGTAAATAATCATCCAAAAAGTCTCCAAAAAGGCACAAAAGTGGTGATTTTGCACTTTTCTTCCCTTTAACACCTATAAACACAAATATACCAAATACAAGGTGTAATCAAGCATAAAATACCCAAAAAGCATAGGAAAATGACCATAAAAAGATGCATAATTTTGGTCCGATCAGTTTTAGTTTGGGAAATTTGGGGGTTAGGGTTTTCTTGTGCAATTGATCTACTTAGTTGCAATTAGCCCTAATTGATTGTGTGGTTGAGATTCTTGGGTTGCTTTTGCTGTGAATTAAGATCTAATTTGAAGAATTTCAGGTTACAAACCCTATTGGATTCAAGTGGTACAAAATAGGAGATAAGTGGTATTAGGGTTTTGCTAATCAATTGAATTGTTTGATTTGTGCTTGATTGAGTTTTTGTGCAGCAAGTTTGGAGAAGGAATTTGACATAAGGAGCCTGCGTAAGTGGTTTGGTTTGGTTTAAGATCACATTCCTTTGATTCACAATAATTTTGCTACTAATTGTTTGTTCCTCAAGTAGGTCACGAGAAGAAAGGAGTGCTCTAGGAGTTGCTCTTATTAGGCCTATTGAAGCTAGTAAAAGGCATAATCTTATAAGATCATCAAGACAGTAGTGGACCGCCAATCCATAGGATTTGAGTACAAATACGAGAGCACAAGTCGAAGGTATAATCACACACACACTTGTGAGGATTTTTACTACTAAACTTTGTTCTTTTTGTAGGTACTATGGAAGGAGAACAAGGTCAAGATAATGTGACTACTATGTTGCAAGCCCTATTGCAACGTTTGGACAATATGGATACTAAATTTGATGCTTTGGCCGATGATGTCCAACAAGTAAAAGATGGCCAAAATCAACAAGCTCAACCACCTCAACAAAGAGCTAATGCCGCACACAACAATGAGAGAATTCAACATCCACCACCGAGGCAAGTTGCTAGGTTGGATCCCATGGAGAGGTTGAGGCAACAAGAGCTTGGAGGGCAAGCTCACAATGAGAACATGCGGCCTAGGAGGGGAGTTGAAAAAGAGGAGCCTAAAGACAACATCAAATACAAAATCCCTAAATTCAATGGGAGAGGGTCACCATCCAATTATTTGGAGTGGGAGTCAAAATTGGATATGTATTTTGATTATCATCCTCATGCGAGCCAAAGAAGGTGCAAATTGCTACTCTTGAATTTACGGAGAATGCTTTGAAGGTGGAATCAATTGGTGCAAGCAAGAAGAAGAAATTTGGAAAGACCTATTGATACTTGGTTAGGACTAAAGAGTTTCATGAGGAAGAGGTTTGTTCCAAGCTTTTACACTAATGGTCTCTACCAAGAATTGCAATCTTTGAGGCAAGGAACTAGGAGTGTAGATGAATACTACTCCGAGATGATGTTGTTGATGTCTAGGGCCGAAGTTGATGAAGCTCCACAAGCCACAATCGCAAGGTTTTTGGCGGGGTTGAATAGAGAAATTCATGATATTGTGGAGATGCAACAACACTATGATGTTGAAGAATTGCTTCAACATGCTTTGAATGCCGAAAGCCAAGTTAAGAGGAATAAGAAGAGCTTTGCATCATCATCAAGCTCATGGAAAACTCCAATCAAGAAGGATGACAAGTCATCTAAAGAGAAAGAGTTGGCGCAAAAGCGAGCTACCCCTAAAACCGATTCTAAGTCTTCATCGAGTTCATCTTCTAAGAGTTATGTTAAGTGCTTCAAGTGTCAAGGATTTGGGCACTATGCTAAGGATTGCGTTAACAAGAAAGTCTTGTACTTTAATGAGCATGACGAGATTGTGAGTGAAGATGAAGAGTTAGCACTAGGATCTAGTGGTGATGGAGGCGATGAAAGGGGACTTACTGATGATGATGAGGACGATGATGATAGTTCAACACCGGCACTCTTGAATTTAGTTGCAAGAAGAACTTTAAGTGCCTATGTTAAAGGAGATGTGCAAAATCAAAGGGAGAATTTGTTTCATACTAGGATGTATGCGAATGGGAAGCCTAGTAGTGTAATCATTGATGGAGGGAGTTATACAAACATAGCTAGTGTGTACTTAGTGAAGGAGTTAGCGTTGCCTACTACTAAACACCCTAAACCCTATAATTTAGGATGGTTCAATGATAGAGAGGAGATTAAGGTTAACAAACAAGTTTTAGTTTCTCTTTCTTTGGGCAGGTACAATGGTGAGGTGCTATGTGATGTTCTTCCAATGCAAGCATGCCATGTTTTACTTGGTCGACCATGGCAATATGACAACAAGGTCCATCATGATGGTGAAACAAATAAGTATTCCTTTATGTGTGGTAAGCGTCCTATTACTTTGATTCCTTTATCACCTCAAGAAGCTTTAAAAGATCAATTGAAATTGAAAGAGGAATTTACTAAGATGGAATCCGATTATAGGGCTAAAGAAAAGACTAAACATGCTAATTTGAATGTGAATTGCGTTGAAGGCAAATCTGATTTAGTTGATAAGCATGCTAGCTCTAAGAAAGTTGTTAAGGAGTGTATGTTAGCTACTAAGAGTGAGATTAAAGAAGCTTTGAATTATAATTCTGTTTTGATCTTACTTGTTGCTACTAATGACTTGGAAAGAGAGCTTCCAAGCAACATTGTTTCTCTTTTGAGAGATTATGTAGATGTGTTTCCGCAGGAGATTCCTAGTGGGTTGCCGCCAATTAGGGGAATTGAGCATCAAATTGACTTCATCCCTGGAGCGCAAATACCTAACAAGCCAGCTTATAGGACAAATCCTGAAGAAACAAAGGAATTGGAGAAGCAAGTTGGTGAGTTACTTCAAAAGGGATTTGTACGTGAAAGCCTTTCTCCATGTGTAGTTCCTGTTTTGCTTGTTTCTAAGAAGGATGGAACTTGGAGAATGTGTGTTGATTGTAGGGCAATAAACAACATAATATCGTCACCCTATTCCTAGATTTGATGATATGCTAGATGAATTGCATGGTGCTTGTTTATTTTCTAACATTGATCTTAAAAGTGGCTATCAACAAATTTGCATGAAAGAAGGTGATGAATGGAAAACTGCCTTTAAAACTAAATTAGGGTTGTATGTATGGTTAGTTATGCCTTTTGGATTGACTATTGCACCTAGTACATTCATGCGATTAATGAATCATGTTTTAAGAGCTTTTATTGGCAAGTTTGTTGTTGTTTATTTTGATGATATACTTGTCTATAGCCGAAACCTAGATGAGCATGTTAGGCATATAAGATGTGTGTTAGATGTACTTAGGGTTGAGAAGTTGTATGCTAACCTTAAGAAGTGCACCTTTTGCACAAACAAGCTTGTTTTTCTTGGTTTTGTGGTTTCATCGCAAGGTATAGAGGTTGATGAGGAAAAGATCAAGGCAATCAAAGATTGGCCAACACCCACCAACGTTGGTCAAGTGAGATCTTTTCATGGACTAGCCGGATTCTATAGGAGGTTTATTAAGGACTTTAGCACCTTAGCCGCACCTATTACAAGTGTGATGAAGAAGAATGCACCATTCAAGTGGGGAAAAGAACAACAAGAAGCATTTGAGACCCTGAAGGAAAAACTAACTAATGCTCATTTGCTTGTTTTACCTAACTTTAACAATACTTTTGAGATTGAATGTGATGCATCAGGGGTTGGAATTGGCGTTGTTTTAATGCAAGGTGCGAAGCCCGTCGCATACTTTAGTGAGAAATTGAATGGGGCTGCATTGAATTATCCAATCTATGACAAAGAGTCGTATGCTCTTGTGAGGGCGTTGCAAACTTGGCAACACTACCTATGGCCTAAGGAATTTGTGATTCATACGGATCATGAAAGCTTGAAGTATTTAAGAGGCCAATAAAAGCTAAACAAGAGGCATGCTAAGTGGAGTGAGTTCATAGAGAGCTTTCCTTATGTTGTGCGATACAAACAAGGTAAGGAGAATGTTGTAGCCGATGCTTTATCAAGGAGGTATGTCTTACTTTCCATGCTTGATTCTAAGTTTCTTGGTTTTGAGTATATTAAGGAATTGTATGCTAGTGATGTTTATTTTGGAGAAATATTTAAAGCATGTGAAAATTCTGGATTTGGAAAGTATTATAAGCATGATGGATTTTTGTTTAAGGAATCTAGATTGTGTGTGCCTTCTTGTTCTTTGCGCATCTTGCTCTTGAGGGAATCGCATGAAGGGAGTTTAATGGGTCACTTTGGAGTTGATAGAACATATGACATATTGCATGAACACTTCTTTTGGCCTAAGATGCGACATGATGTAGGGAAGTATATTGCTAGTTGTATTTTTTGTTTGCAAGCTAAATCTACTTCTAAACCTCATGGATTGTATACTCCTTTGTCTATTCCTCATGAACCATGGACTCATATTAGTATGGGCTTTGTGTTAGGATTACTTCGTTCTAAGAGAGGTAAAGATTCTATCTTTGTGGTTGTTGATAGGTTTTCTAAGATGGCTCACTTTATTGCATGTACTAAAATGGATGATGCCATTAATGTAGCTAATTTGTTCTTTAAAAAAATTGTTAGACTACATGGAATGCCTAGGACGATTGTAAGTGATAGAGATGCTAAGTTCTTAAGTCACTTTTGGAGAACTTTATGGGCTAAGTTAGGTACTAAGTTGTTATTTTCAACTACTTGTCATCCTCAAACCGATGGTCAAACGGAAGTAGTTAATAGGACTTTATCTACTTTTGCTTCGAGCATTAATTAAGAAGAACTTAAGAACTTCGGAGGCTTGTCTACCTCATGTCGAATTTGCATATAATAGAAGCATACATAATACTACTGGACATTCACCTTTTGAAATTGTGTATGGCTTTAATCCTTTAACCCCATTGGATTTGTTGAGTTTACCTTTGAGTGTGCAAGTCGACATGGATGGACAAAGGAAGGCCGATTATGTTAGGGAACTTCATGCTAGAGTTCGAGCTCAAATTGAGAAGAAAACACAACACTACATGAAGATTGCTAACAAGGGGCGCAAAGAGATCATCTTTGAACCCGGGGATTGGGTTTGGTTGCATCTAAGGAAGAAAAGGTTCCATGAAAAGAGAAGGTCTAAGCTCTTACCTCGTGGAGATGGTCCATTCCAAGTTTTGGAGAGGATCAACAACAACGCATACAAGCTAGATCTTCCTAGTGAATATGGCAATGTGAGTGCTACTTTTAATGTTTCAGACTTATCCTTGTTTGATAGTGATGCAGATTTGAGGACAAATCCTTTTCAAGGGAGAGGGGATGCTGCGCCAAGGGCTTATCATGGCTTGAAGAGCACATTGGAACTAATGAAGATCATGTCTTGGAGATAGATGGAGATGTCATGAATGCAAGCTTGGAGGAGCATGGAGTTGGAGGCATCGCATGTGACCGGCCATTGCTTGGAGAAGCCGCACAACACCGACCACATGACCGGCCACAACCGGCCATCACATACCGGCCATCGCATGGTCCATCGGATGGAGCAACTGGCCACAACCGGCCATCGTTTGGGCCATTCGGGCACAACCGGCCATTTGACCCTTTAGTCATTCCGCAAGGTCCAATGACAAGGGCTCGGGCTAAAAGGTTCAAGGAAGCTTTATTGGGCTTTGTTAGATCTCATCTTGGAGGTTTAGAGTCCATTGAAGGCCAATTGGAGAGCATTGAAGTCGACATCACCAAGAATATTCCCATCGATTCCAAGGTGTTCACCTTACTTGAAATCGATGAGCGTTAGGCTTTAGCATTGTGTAATTCGGCTAATTGGGCCTTTATTCTATCTTAGTTTAGCTATTTATTTAGTTTAGAAGACATTGGATTGGGTCTTGTTTGACTAAGTCCAATCCTTGCTTAATTATGTAATGTTATTTACTTTTCCTAGTAGGACAAGGAGTAGGCTATTTCCTTGTTCCTTCCTTTATGTTTATGCCGCCCTTATGGCTTTAGGATAAGGGAGAGGTGCGTCCCCCACTACTATATAAAGGGACCATCCCCCTCTTGTAAACATAAGTTGAGTTGATTAATAAAGTTGAGGATTATTTTCCCAAATTGATTATTTTAGCTTCATTGTTCTAGTTTGAGCAAACTTAGGATTCTTCAATCTTGTAGAGTCCTAGCAAGCAATTAGGTTGTGATATTTGCTTAATTGTTTGTGAAATTTGTGATCTTGAGAGTTCAATTGCAGGTCTAATTGAGAGCTTAAGTCCGACGAAAGAGGAGGTATAGCCTTGCGAAGGTCATCGACATACACATCTAGAAGTTGAAGAAGATCAAGTCGACTTTGGTGGATATTCAAAGGGTAGATTTGAATCTAATACAACTAGATTCGTATCAGTTCCAATACACCATTTATAAATTTTAATTTTTCTAACCTTTAAAATAAAATTTTAATTTTAATTTGGGCTAAACTTAGTGAATTAGTTATATATTTTATTTCTAAAACCCTATAACAATATTATTAATTATGGAATTTACCCTTAAAATAAAAATAAAATTTTAATTTGGGGCTAAACTTAGTGAAATTAGTTTTGTATTTTATTTGTAAAACCCTATAATAATAAATTATTAATTTTGAAATTTACCCTTAAAATAAAAATAAAATTTTAATTTGGGGCTAAACTTAGTGAAATTAGTTTTGTATTTTATTTGTAAAACCCTATAATAATAAAAAAGTATAAAAATAGAAAAAGAAAGAGAGAAGACACGTGGCCTAACGTGTGATAGACACATCAGGAAGGAGCATTGTGTGTGACAAAATGGAGGGGCAACAAGAATTATCCAATTAGTAATTTCGATAAAATAATAAGATAATAATTTTTATAAAAACCCTTATATATATAGTCTCACATCAATATTATAAATTGATAATTCTCTAATTTATATATGTAGTAGTTCCCTTCAACATTATACGTTGAATATGTATCTAATTCTAATACAATGAATATAAAAAATATAAGTGACTAATATTATATTTCATTTAATTAATTAATAGTTTGAATATTCAAAACAATGAATACATATGAATGTATATTACTTGGGTCTGTTTAAATGGTGCTTGGGTTCACCAGTTAAGCAACCTTTTTTTCTTAAAATATACATTACTTTTGTCTTGAATTTATAAAAAGTAAAGACTTTTCAAGGTTTTGGGTCCCATATTATTGAGTAAAATAGTCATTAAAGCAAGTGTAGGTGAGATTAAAATTTATAGACAACATTACCGTCATTATTTTAATTATTAATAATTTTTAAAAATAGAGAAAAATCTTAATAAATGGTTTACAATTTTTTTTTCTAAAACACAATGATAATGGGTATTAAAAATTGAGATTTACACTTTTAAAAAATAAAACAACTTTATAATTGGGGCTAAACCTTATTTATAAGTGTTCAAACTTATTTTTCTAAAAATCTAAGATAGTGGATCTTACCATTTAAGATTTACCCTTAAAAAAATAAAACATATTTTAGTTGGGGCTAAACCTTATTTAAAAGTTTTCAAACTTATTTTTCTAAAATTCTAAAATAATGGGTCTTAAAATTTGAGATTTACCCTTAAAAAATAAAATATATTTACAATTGGGGCTAAACCTGAATTATTGTTATAAAAAATATGAAAAATATTTTCTTAATCAAATGTGAGTAAACATTAAACACATGAAAAATACTAAAAGGTTAAGGGTATTATAGTACTTAACAACTACACACAAACCTAAAACACCAAAAATAATAACAATCGTCTAGCAGCACCCGAGATCGATTTCCCGGCTCCTCCTCTCTGCAATTATTAACAATTACAATAAATAATAACAATAGAATAAATTAACTTATCTATTATTATGTTTACTTATTCTTTATAATTTACTATCCAAGTAATATAAAAAATCCTTAATAATAAAGTAACTAATAATTAAAATCCATAATTAGTCCTAACACTTAAATCATTAATAACTATTTTATTATTATTTAATTAATAATTAATAAATTAAATTATGAATATAATATTAATCAATAATTAATAAATTAAATAATTAAATTAATCATTAATAATCCTAACTCGTAAATTATTAATAAAATAATAATTAATAATTAATAAATCATATTATTAAATTAATATTTAATAATACTAACTCTTAAATAACCAATA
>AWWV01013337.1:0-13574 GCA_001974805.1 Corchorus capsularis | reverse complement strand
ATTAAAAAAAACCCCAAAATAGGGCGGGTCGCGCTCAAGTAGCGCGACCATAGCCTGGTCGCATTGGGTATGCGACAACGCCACGACGGTGTCACGCCTTGTTCGTGACCAGCCCATGGCTGAGACGCCAACGGGTGGCGACTAGGCCATGGGCCAATAGCGATCTGGGCGTGACAACGCCGTCGCGATGTCGCGTTCCCAACACGACCAGCGGAAATTTCAGCCCCGGTTTTTTTTTGCCTTTAAAAAAAACATAGCTTGAATCCGAAAAAACCTTTGCCCATCCCCGGGCTTTGCTTCTCCATGAGTTTCGATTTTGTTTTACTTGAACGATTGAGGTTAAAAAGTTTGAAGGTTGAGAGATTTTGATAGAATTGAAAAGTTTGAAATTTGAAGGAAAATAAAACAAAGGGTAAATATGTCTTTTGGGGGGTGGTGGCTAGTAAAACAGGGTGGTATTTAGTAAACCCCATAATAAAACCCATTTGCCTTGCCTTTGTGAAAAGTGAAAACTGAAAACTCGTAGTTTCATACTACAGCTAGAGGTGGCAATCGGGCGGGTTAGGTTGGGTTCGGGTTCGAGTTAGATCGGGTTAAATTTGGGTCAAGTTGAATTGGGTTCGGGTTAAATTTGGGTTATGTTGATTCGGGTTCGAGTCCATTTTTCGTCAAGTTAATTCGGGTTCGGGCTGGGTTTTGGCCAGATCATTTACCTATTTTTTCCCTATATGAATAATGTCATTAACCTTTTCAAATTTTATATATAATTTATTAATTTACCCTTTAAAACATATTTATATAAAAAACTATATACCATAAATGAAATTTTCAGAAATTATCATTTATTTTCAAATATTAGTATTGATTTTGAGTTTTTTCAGGTTCGAGTTCGGATTTTATCGAGTTTTAAATTTTTCGGATTTGAGCTTTTTCAGATTCGGGGTACAGGCGGGTTTAGGTATTTGACTTTTTTAATTAATTGGACTCAGATCACGTTCGGTTTCGAGTTTTTCGAATGAGTTTTTCTTGGATCGGATTCATTTTGCTAACTCTAAGCACATAACAGCCTTTAGACAATTTGTTTCTTTCGCGACCCAAAAGGGAGAAAAAAAAAAGGACAATTGCCTTTTTACCTATTTTTGCATTTTGCTCAGTTCATTAGAGGCAGTGGCGCGCATGATCAGATTATTTACCAGCAGAGCACTGCAGCCTTCTAATATTTCTACTATACACAGAATAGTAATTAACCCTTTAATATGCTCTTCACTATGTGGATTCTCAGCACAAGCAGCAAAATTACAAACCCCGCAGAACCCAGTTTCCATGAGCGTACCATGCTCGGACTTCGATTCCCATACATATGGAGCTTTGCTTCAACGTTGTATCCAAAACGATGACCCCATTTCTGCAATGGGACTCCATTGTGAGATCCTAAAGAGAGGTAACTGCTTAGACTTGTTTGCCACCAACATTCTTCTGAATATGTATGTTAAAGCTGACTTATTATCTGAGGCGAAAATTCTGTTCGATGAAATGCCGGAGAGAAACACGATATCTTTTGTTACATTGATTCAAGGGCACACCAAGGCTTTGCAATTTGTTGAAGCTTTGGGGTTGTTTGTAAGGTTACACAGGGAAGGTCATGAGCTTAACCCATTTGTTTTTACTTCGATATTGAAGGTGCTTGTCAGTATGGAATGGGCTGACTTGGGTTGGAACTTACATGCTTGCATTTATAAGCTAGGCCACGAGTAGAATGCCTTCGTAGGAACTGCTTTAATTGATGCATATTCTGTGTGTGGGCGTGTTGAATTTGCAAGAGAAGTTTTTGACGGGATTAGATGGAAAGATATGGTTACCTGGACTGGGATGGTGGCATGTTAAGCCGAGAATGACTTTTTCGAAGAGGGATTGGAGGTTTTTTCTCAAATGAGGTTGGTCGGTTTCAAGCCAAACAATTTTACTTTTGCTGGTGTGTTGAAGGCTTGCATTGGACTTGAAGCATTTGATATAGCGAAAGGTGTTCATGGTTGTGTTTTAAAAACTTGTTATGAATGTGATATCTTTGTGGGAGTCGCATTACTTGAATTATATACCAAGTCTGGAGACATCGGCAATGCTCAACGAGTTTTTGAGGAGATACCCAAAAAAGATGTGATTCCATGGAGTTTCATGATTTCACGGTGTTAATCTGTTTTGCCAAATGAGGCAAGCTTTTGTGGTACCTAATCAATTCACGTTTGCCAGTGCACTTCAAGCTTGTGCAACAATAGGGGATTTAGGGTTAGGGAGGCAAATGCATGGTCTTGTGCTCAAGTTTGGTCTTGATTTAAACGTATTTGTATCAAATGCCCTTATGGATGTCTATGCTAAGTGTGGAAGGATTGAAGATTCAATGGAACTGTTTGAGAAATCACTAAATAGGAATGATGTATCTTGGAACACAATGATTGTTGGTTATGTTCAATGTGGGGATAATGAGAAGGCATTGGGTTTGTTCTTGGAAATGCTTGAAAATCGAGTACTGGCAACTGAAGTAACATACTCAAGTGTTCTTTCTGCTTCTGCCAGCTTGGCAACATTGGAGTTAGGAACTCAAATTCACTCCTTAGCTGTCAAAACAAATTATGCTGAGAATCCTGTTATTGGTAATGCTTTGATTGATATATATTCCAAGTGTGGAAGGATTGGAGATGACCGTATAGTGTTTGTTATGATGAATGAACGGGATGAAGTGTCGTGGAATGCTATGATCTCAGGGTATTCTATGCATAGGCTAGGTCTAGAGGCTTTAAAATTATTTCAGATGATGCAGGATAGAGGGTTTAAACCAAACGCTTTAACTTTTGTTGGTGTGCTATCAGCATGTAGCAACTCAGGACTATTGAATCAAGGACAAGCTTATTTTACATCTATGTTTCAGGATTATGGCATTGAACCAAGCATTGAGCATTATTCTTGTATGGTTTGGCTTTTGGGGAGGTCAGGTCATCTTTACAAGGCTGTGAAGTTGATTGAGGAAATTCCAGTTGAGCCTAGTGTCATGTTGTGGCGTTCCTTGCTTGGAGCTTGTGTTATTCATAAGAACGTTGAGCTTGGAAAAATGGCTGCACAGCGGATTCTTGAGATGGAACCCCAAGATGATGCAACGCATGTGCTACTGTCGAACATGTATGCTACTGCAAGGAGGTGGAAAAATGTCACTGCCATAAGGCAAAGCATGAAAAAGAAAGGAATGAAGAAGGAACCAGGCTTGAGTTGGGTTGAGAGCCAGGGGAGAGTACATTATTTCAGAGTGGGTGACAGTTTGCATCCTGACATGAAGGTGATAAATGGGATACTGGAATGGTTGAACATGAGAACAAGGCAAGCTGGCTTTATTCCTATTGCAATGCTGTTTTGCTTGATGTAGAGGATAAAGAAGAAAAGGAGCGCCTCTTGTGGATACACAGTGAAAGAATAGCTCTGGCTTTTGCACTGTTTAGAACACCGCATGGAAGCCAAATCTGTATAATTAAGAACCTCAGAATCTGTGTGGATTGCCATGCTGCAATGAAGTTAATATCAAAGATTTTGCAACGAGATATTATTATCAGAGATATGAATCGTTTTCATTACTTTCAGAACGGAATTTGCTCCTGTGGTGATTATTGGTGATTGAGTGCCTCTGAGTTTTTGGATGGCTGGAGCTTTGATCTTCTCTAAGAAATTGACATCAATAAAGGTTTTCTGAGGTTGCAGTTTTTTTGTAGGCTCAACTCAACAAACAACTACTCAAGTATAACAGTTTTGTGCCCAAATTTTGGTTTTACTTGGAAAGTGACAACATATGTCAATTTGGTGGAAAATGAGGGAAGAGATTTTTTTTAAAAAAAAAAATTTTAATGTGGTGCAGGGGAGAAGCATACATCAAAGTTAGTTCTTTTACACTAAACAAATTATTCAACATTCTTCAAATCATTGCTCGAAATGTACCCAGGATGTTGAAGCAAATAGAAATAAAAAAAAGCATCCTATTAAAAATTTCAAAGGGTTTCATTGAATTGAATCTCGGAAGTTTTTCATTCCTAGTTTTCAATTGATTGGGCTATCTCTCAACTAGGAAATTCAGATGGCTTCCTGAGATGCAGATTTTGTGGATGATAAAAATTTATGTTTCCTTGTACCCTGATCCCCATACCTCAGAGGACAAAAAAGAGTTGAAACAGGTACGTGGTAATTTTTTGCTTCACTAATTTTATACTCCAGCTTGTGCTTTCAATCAAATATATCAGATAATTGAGTTATTTTTGAGGACAGATTATCTTTTTTTATTCTATCTACTTAATATTAAAAGTCCTAATATTTGTCTTAACTCTAAATGTCCTTGCAGTTTAGCATTTGATATGATGAATTGGCCCATACCTTCTGCTAATAAAATGAATGGCAAAAGTTTTAAGGTAAAACTCTCCCTTATCCAATGACATTTTTCTTATTTTGTAATTTTTATTTGCCCATCCAGTTCTTGTGTAGTGTTTTTTTGTGGGTGCATAAAACATTTGTATTCTTGAATGCTTGCCTTTAGACTCCTTAAAGAGGAAGCTAGCTACATTTCATTATGCATGGATGGGTGAGTTATTAGTCCCTTCAGGTCTCTTCATCTAAGATTTTTCAGCTGCTTGTAATCCAAATGAAGTTGTCAACCATGATAATTGTTTCAAATTCATTGAATATTTCTGTCTGACCATGAAGCTCTCTTCAGAGGACATATATTTTGTACTGCCAACATTAGGGTTGTCACAGGGGGTGGAACTGCCCTGTAATTTGCTTTCTATATTGGTTTTCTTAGAGGCGTAAGTTAACCTGTGCAGTACTTCAACAAACAGTAGGTTCTTTTTTTTTTTGGCACAAACAAGGAACAGCTCAGGAATAGGTTCAGATTAGGTTCTTTTACAAGATAAGTTAAATGAACTTTAACAAAATGTTTGAGCTCATTGAATAAACAAGCCAAGTTCAAGCATAGATGAGCTTGACTGGATTAAGTTCATGAACAAACTCCTTTAAAGCTTGTTAAGTATAATGGGAAATTGGCCACATTAAACCAAAATAACCCTTTCTCTCTCTTTGAACATTGCCATTTTATTTCATTTCATTTTATGGATTTTGTTCCTTTTCCATTTTGGTTGCAGAAGCTTCTCTCTTCATCTACAGTGCACAATCTTCTTTTCTTCTTGTTCCATATGGAGCTATTAACTTCCTTCCTTTCTTTCATTTTTTCTTTTCCCTTTATAATCCTCACCAGAATCCCTTTGATTCTCCAATTCCATTCTCTTTTTAATTTACAATAAGATGAACCTCCCTTTCTCCAAATGATTTGCTTCTCTTTTCTCTCTTTCATAGACACGGCAAGTATGAAATTGAAGACCGCATATGAGGCCAAGCTGCAATATGCCTCTTCTTAAGTTGCTTGTTAATCCATATTGTCATTTACCATCTGTTACTTTCATGGGTTAGGTTTCGACATTCAATGGATCATTGCGATCTTAGTATTTTGTTGATAAGAGTTGCCATTTGATCTATTTGACTCTTATTAATAGTCAAAATTTGTTGGTTTATTGAGAAATTTCATGTCTTATTGGAACATTTTACATTGATGGTAGATTGTTTGGACTCTGAGAAACATCGACACTGATGAAAACAAGAAAATAGAAAGTTGGAACTTAGCAAGCTGAGCTCAAGGCAATTCTGATTTTCTCCCAGTAAATATGCTGACCCCAATCAAATCTAAGCTCCACTCAGCTGTATTCATTTAAAACCTCAGGTATTCTATTGCCTGATATATTCCATGAGACATCATATTCTGTGAGCCTTAACTTTTTGCTTTCATCTTGTACTACCATATCCCACCAAATCAATACAAAAAAAAATTTCCTTCCTCTCATTAGTTTTGGCTTCAATGTCAGATCTAATCGGTGAGTTTCTCTGCTATAAAAAGCGATATTTTGGGAAACTTGAGCAGAGTTTCCTGCTACCCTGGTTACGACGTTATCTGAACTCACATCTTGGGGTCCATAAGGATTTCTGTGTTTAAAGTTCCCGGAGACATATGCTCATCTTGTCACTCTCAACACTGGGGTTACTCCTAGTTGAGGTAAAGGGGCTTTGAAATATGACCGACAGATAAACCTTCTATACCTCCATCTTGTCACTTGTCTCAATACTGGCTTACTCCTGGGTGAGGTGAAGGGGCTCTAAAATATGTCTGACTGATAAAACCTATATGTCCTTATACCACAGACTCAGGTAGAATTCCAACTTTTATCAGTTGTGTGTTCTCTTAGAAGGGTGTTGTTTCTTAGTTTTTACTGAAAAGTCGACTTAGTGCCTCTTACCCCCATTTTTTAGAGCATTTTTCCTAAGCTCCAGCTAGTTTGGACAAAACAACGTTTATTCATTTATTTTTTTTCAATATTTAAACTGAAAATGAATTCCTAGAAACAACTAAATGATTCTCCCAAAATCGAGTTTGTTAAAAGAGTTGCAGTAGGAAGCAGATTAAAATTTTAGGATGTTCTCAAGTATTTCAATTTATTTTCATATGATTGTACTTTTCAAATAGTTACTTCACCTGATACATATTATGTAATTCTAGTTTGGCAAAATAACTTTTCAAGTTAAAACAGAAAAGGAAAAAGGCTGCTCTTTCTTTCAAGATAGACTTTTGTTGTTCTTCTTCTTTTTCATATTCTTCAATTTATATCAATATTTAACTATTTATCCTTTACCTTTGCCCCCCTCTCTCTATTTTTTGCCTTTTATTTTGACTATGTAGGTTCCTTCATCTCAATTCATTGTATAGAAAGGATTTTTGTTACAACAAGACCATGTGAAACTGTAGGTACCCTGTTTGCAATTTTTGTTTGCAGATCTTTTGGATCTTGCCTTTATGCATTTTTACGTAGATGTAACTTTTTACTGCTTTCTTCGTGCTTGGTTGCTTCCTTTCATTTATGTGTCTGCCTTCTTTGATATAATTCTTTTGTCTAACACTAATTTATCATATCTGCTTAGAGATCCAGCTTATGATCGCCGCCTATTATGACTACTATTATGACTACTAGGTGGTAATAATGCCAATATTGTTTTCTATTGGATAATTTCTCCTGTTTCCTATCTGTTGAATTTGTGCATGTATCTTTAGTGATCATCATTATGATTGCTGAAAAACACGACTAAATGCATTGTCATTTGCACTATCAAGATCTCAAAGCCTTACAAGCAATGGTATTTTTAACCAATTGCTGTATCGTATTTGGATTGAGATGATTTAATGGGCCATAGTATTATTGCCTTCTAGGTAACCTTGCAATGCTTGTCTTGATAATTTTCAAGCATTAACTTCATTTGAAGTTATTAGTTTCACATTTGATTGAATGTCTTGGACTGTTAGTTCTGATCAAGACACATAGATACATGCATACACAATAAGCTACATATATGAAGTAATTATAGTGAAGGTATTGACTTATATATCTGGAATAGATTTTTTCCCCTTTTTTTTGACCCAATAGCCCTCTTGGTAACCTTGTCTCTTCTCCAAAAAGGAGGCCCAGAGTTCAAACCATTTCTCCACTAAAATATAAAGAAGAAAAAGATCATTCGTCAATTCTGACGACAGCGTTCATATACTGAGTATTATATAAAAATTTAAAACTTCAGAATCTTGAAATTACTTCTCGTCAGTCCTGTATCACCTTTCGTTCAAGATCAGGACCCTGAAAATTTTCACTTTGTCGACTTTTAAGACCCCTTATCCATATGTAGGTCATTTTAGGTATGCTGTTAGTGGATTAGGAATAATCATAATTGATAGGATTAACTTTAATTTTCTTGTTCTTTAATTTTGATGGTCAGGCTACTCTCTCCGGCTTACTTGACAAGCATTACAGCAGTCTTTAGTTAAGGCATATGCAATTCCTATTGAAACAGCCACCAGTTACTGTCAGCAGTAATGAATGACATAGGCTCCACAATCTTGCCATTAGAACTGAATTAAAAATTGCATAACCTTCGATCGAACCCCCAGTCAACTTCCTTTTTTTACATCTTCCAGGTGGATGGCAAGCTTTTGATTATAATTCATTTTCTTATCAACTAAAAGTTTTGTTATGAGAAGCAAATAGATAGAATGACCTTTGCCAGTTCTAAGTACTGGTCACCATTTCTTGCTTTATCACTTTTCATTGTCACCTGGATTCATTCAACCATTTCAAGCTTTGTTTCAGTACTAATTAGTATTATTTCAATTTCAGTCCACTGATCGTATTTTTTGATTGATAAACCACCTTCACATAGTGTGCTGAATCAGTTAAAGATTGATTTTTTTTTGTTGATCTGTTATGTGGAGTTGAACATCCGATCTTTCGTATTTTCTTTCTAATATGCTGGACTTGGTAGTAGGAACCTAGTTAGATAATATATGAAAATGACTTTCTGCTTGCTTTCAAAGTGAGCAAGTCCAAACCTAATAGTAAGAGTTACTTATGGCGAATAGATTTTCTATTCTTTAATTGTCTGCTTGTCAGGATTGAATTAGTTCATAACAACATTGAGTTTAACCTTGCTTAACTCATCAAATCCATCATCCCAGAAATGTTTCGTCAACTGTATCACTTTCTATGGAATTCCAGCACCTATCAAGTCGTAAAAGTTTAAAGCCTTTGGCCTAACTGTAACAAACGAAGCTATTGTGGTGAAATACAATATTTATTGGTGATATTTTCACTTCATTAGCTCCCAATGATGAGAGACAAATGAATTGTTTGACCCACAGTGTTGTAGACTAATAAAGTTTTATGTTTTAATTTTCAGTTTCGTGGTGGTTGTGCGATTGCAGCATAATTTTATTTTACATTTGGAAGTTGTTGACCTGAAGTACATGCTGCTATGAAGATGAAGTCTCAAATATACAAGCTTGCTGCTAGCCTGACGTACATGCTAATACTTGCTCTGTTTTCTGTGATGTGAAATCCATAAAAATAAGTCTGTTGTCTACTTTGATCAAGAAGGCCGCATTTGGATTTTTCCATGAATTGGCATCTGTAATCTTTGCACACACCAATTATACAGAGATGAGTGAGGCTAAGAAAACAGCTCCGAGTCCCCACCTAGATCGATGGAGATACCAAGTATGTACTCTTTTACACTTTCATGGAGGATAGACATTTCAAATTTCACTATTATTAGCTGCCGATGTTGCAATGGCCCCATTTCATGTGTTGTTTTTAATCTGCATCAAAGAGGCAATGAAGCAGATTGACATATTTGAGAGGGGTCAAATGAGTGCCATGAAGACTTGGAAGAATTGGGGAATGACAAATTCATAGGCGACCACATCGACATAGGTGGTCCTGGCAAGCAATGGAAACAAACATCTAAATATGGTAACTCAATTCCAGTGAAAGCAATTTCTGTTTTGTTTCTTGTTGAAGGATTTAATTTATGTGTTGTACATGATCTCCTAGTTTTAGGTGATCGGTGATCCCATACCTATATATATACAATGTAATGAGAATTCAGGAGCAATGGTTGGGACCTATATACTTCATTATCATTCTCTCTCTCTCTCTGCCAATATGTAGTGGTGGCAGATGTACTCATTTTTCTTTGATTTATATGAAATTTGGCTTAGTGCGAGGGATTTGGTTTTCCTGGTTCTTGGTGAACTTTACTCTTTTTAGAAAGTGGATTAATTACAAATCAAGAAAAGTATATATACCGATTGGAAGGATTATATATATACACCAATTCCTGCAGGCTGTAGGCTACAAGCATGATCAGGCAAGCATTTTTGCTGTATGACTTTTTTTTTTTTTTTCCAGCAGAAAATTAAGGGCAATGCCAATTTTAGGTTACAAATTTTGTTTGGGTCTGAGTACAGTTTCCTGTCATATTTCCCCTGTTCTTTTTTCCCTTTTTCCCTATTCTGGAATTTTCAAACTTTCTAGTATATGTATTGAAAAATAAAGAGGCATTTAACTTTGAAAGTAGGGAAATTGTCTCTACCATAGTTTTGCACGCAGCTTCACATAAATACCAATCTTGGGTAGCCTTCATTTTTAGAATTCGAATAAAGAGTCGGTGAAGAAGCATGATATATGGAGCTAGCTAGGAGTAGGGTTGTGCAAATCTCGGGTAAAACCGAGTTAACTTAACCAAGTTAACTGATAAATTCGGGTAAATCAGGTCAGTTAAAAAATAATTCAGTTAAAAAAATTCGGTTAACTTGATTAAATCGGTCGGATACGGGTAAAATTCTTTTTTCTAGGTTCACCGAGTTACCCGAATTTATTTAACCTAATATTAATTTATTTATAACTTAAGGTTTGGATGATTATAATATATTACCTTGTATTTGTATGTATTTTTATGAAAAATTGTAATATTTTCAAAGACATAAGATACTGTAGTAGCATTAAATTTAAAGTTTATTAAATTTTGTAATAAAAAGAAATTTGGTTAAGTCGGTTATTACCCGAATTAACTGATTAATTCGTTTAAATCGGTTAATCGGGTAAGCAAGGTTTTTCGGCTAATTCGGTTAAATTTTATATAGTGATCGGTTAAGTCGGTTAAGGGAATTTCTATCCAAATTAACCGAATTACCCGAATGCTCACCCCTAACTAGGAGGATATTTAACGACTCTCGTTCCAGCTTAAGTAAATCTCAAATTTGAGAATTTATGTATGCAGCTGTCTTTGTAGGTAGAATCACCTATCAAACTCAGATTCCGGATTAGTCTAATACAAGAGGGAAAAAAAAAAATTCCGCAAGCAGTATCTATCACAGGTTCTGCAAGTTTGAGTGCATTTGTTGAAAGGAATTGAATTTCTGGTGTGATTGATCCATGATTAAAAGTTGATGCTATCTAATTATATTTCTCATGAAAGTTCTTAATGAGTTGACTATGCTTTATATAAAATTTACGTCGTCAACAAGTAGTTTGATGGCATATCAGAATAATTTAACAAAAATTAAATTGTATCATCAAATTGCTGTGCTTTTATATATTGGTAAGAATTCACGTTCCCATTTTGTCTTTTTTTCCCCCTTGATTTTCACATTTTGATGATAAAAATCTAACGTCGACGTGACTCAACCATGACAAACCCACCCACCCATATATCTTCACATCAAGAAAAGCCCATATTTTTATTCCACGATCCATAACCATTACCATTTCTTTCCTTTTTTCTCCCTTTTGGTATAATATAAGATTATTTTTCCAATTAAAAACGGATATATACAGTCTTGGGAGTTTGGACCCCATTGCATATTACTAGAATATTAAAAGAAAAAAAAACACAATCGATTAGATTAGTACATTTTTAGTATTATAATAAGGGAGAATTCCTCTTGAGTGTATTGAAGAGTAAAACAATCACTGATTGGTGGTATATTGGAAAGTTATCCATATTTAATGTAAGGGTTTATATATGATACACCAGCGGTGGAATTTAGCAGACTACACAAGCGGATCCTGAAGGGTGACATGTGTCCCTTAGGGACTAGATTGAAATATTTAAAACTTAAATAATTCAAAAAATAGATATGTGTCAACTCCACAACCCGCTTGTGGAGTCCAAAATTTACACCGTCGGTGTATCATATAATCACACTTAATGTAATAGTTGTTTTTATCACTTTTAGGTGTATTGAGGATATTCTATGTGAAGACAAAATTACCCTTAATTTTCACACCAATCAACCTCCTTAAACCCAGAAACCAGTGGTGGCTGATGGCTCTGCCATGCTTCATGCGTCGTATTTGGTTTGGCCTACAAGTCTTAAAATTATATTGAATCTGGTTTTTTCTTCTTCTTTTTTTCTCTGTAAAAGTCATACGAATTTTATAAAATTTAAAACAAAATTTTATAATTTTTCTGTAGATTAAAAAATCTCAACTCACAACTTAAAAATCTAAGCGATAAAATATGGTGAAATAGTTGTGATATGGCTGAATACGGGTTTCTGAAATGAAAGTCATAAAAAGAAATGAAGAAAAAAAAACTTTGTAAAGGCCAAAGGGTTTTAAGCGAAATAAAAAAGGAGGCATAGGGAACAAAAGAAAAAAGAACGAAAGATTGCAAATGAGGAACGTTAGTCTATTTTTAACTTTGGTTAGTTTCAAAGGTCATTTTTGACAATTAATGACATTTTTCATTACACCTAAAAGGGATGTCATTACATCAAAAAAGTATAATTACACCAAATGTTGATTTCATTTTCATATACCACCAATCATAGATTCTTTTCTATTCCAATACACCTAATTGAAATTCTCCCTAATAATAATAATAATAAAGAAAAAATCAGTACCAGGATTATAAAGAGGCATTAAGGACATAAACAATCTTTTTAAGAAAAAAGAGAGGAGCGTAAATGTGGATCAGTGTTAAACATAGACAAAAAGATTAAAGACAGAAGATAATGATTGGAATTAAATTAAAGGATCTAGTTAACTGGTGCATCCATGTAGACACAAAACCCAAGAGAATAAGTATTAAAAAAGTCTAATTATTGTA
Organism: Corchorus capsularis; assembly: GCA_001974805.1. Lineage (NCBI taxonomy): Eukaryota > Viridiplantae > Streptophyta > Magnoliopsida > Malvales > Malvaceae > Corchorus > Corchorus capsularis. Next base: position 1,010 of record AWWV01013337.1, on the reverse strand, counting down.
TAAAAAGTGAGTATAGGATTGCTAAATAATAATTGTTCATTAAAGAAAAAATTTGTATGTCAAAACTACCCTTATACCAAATAAAAGATGAAAAATCATTATAGTTAGTTTTTTATGTCAAAAAAATTTTAAAAAATAATTTATAATATTTTCTAAAACCTTAATATAGGGTATCAAAATTTAAAATTTACCCTTTAAAAAATTATAACATTTATAGTTGGGGCTAAACCTTATTAAAATTGTTTATATTTTTATTTTCTAAAACCCTAAGATAATGGATATCAAAATTTAAGATTTACCCTTAAAATTTGGGAAAATTTTTTATTTGAGGCTAAACTTGGTGAAAAATACTTAAATATTTTTAAAAAATAAAACCTATATAAAAGAAGTATAATTTTTCTAGTGGCATTATAGTCATAAGTAAAAATAAAATATGTCTCATCATTACACTCATTACATGTCTCAACTTTTTTCTTGGGTTTTGTGACTAAATGGTGCAACGATGCAAAATTTATCTTTTGTCATTAAATTAGTGAATTACTAAATACCGCCCTCTTTTACTAGCTACCGCCCCCTCTTGGACTATTTTGCCCTTTGCTTTATTTTCCATCGAACTTTAAACTTTTCAATTCTCTCAAATTCTCTCAACCTTCAAACTTTCAAAACTCAATCATTCAAAATCATTCAAGTAAAACAACATCAAAACGCATGAACAAAGATTTTTCGTATTGAAAGTATGTTTTTTTTTTTTAAAAAGCTAAAAAAACAAATATCTATTTATCATTAATCAAATATTAAAGATCTCTTGCTAATATTGACATATCCATACCCATTTAAATTAAATGAATTGTCAAATACTTATTAAAGGACACAAGGAAATTAAAGAAAAATCTAAAAAAAAAGCCTTTAAAGAAGAAAAAAAAGAAGGAAGCAAAAAAAAAAAGAACAATGGGTCGCGCATAGAGACAATAGAATATGGAGAAGAAAAAAATATGAAGAATGAGAGAAAT
>AWWV01013336.1:0-16405 GCA_001974805.1 Corchorus capsularis | reverse complement strand
CTCTCTCTTTCTCTTCTTTAAACGTTTTTTTTAATTCTTTTAATTTCTTTTGTCCTTTAATAAGTATTGGACAATTTATTAGTTTAAATGGGTATAGATATGTAAATATTAGCAAGAGAACTTTAATATTTGATTAATAATAAATAGATATTGTTTTTATTTTTTTTTAAAAAAAACATACTTTCAATCCGAAAATCTTTTACCCATACTGGATGTCGCTACTCCATGAATTTTGATGTTTTTTTGTTTGAATGATTGAGATTTGAAAGTTTGAAGGTTGAGAGAATTTGAGAGAATTGAAAATTTTGAAGTTTGAAGGAAAAGGCAAAATTGTCCAAAGAGGGGTGGTACTTAGTAAAAAGGGGGCGGTATTTAGTAATCCCTTATGATAAAATATTTTGATTTAAGAGATGAACGAGGGGAGGGGACCCATGAAGGGGTCGGGTTTGCACGCACAGTCAGGAGAGTGGGGCCCGTGACAGCCAGCCTCACACGGACGTCCATGCAAAAAAGCGTGGAATTTTATGTTATGTTATGTTATGGCCCCCGGGCCGCATCATCTCGCTCTCTCCTTTCCTTTGTGAGTAGTAATTCATGGGGAGGGGACCCATGAAGGGGTCGTATGCCGTAGGTGAAGGCCGTAAATTAGGAATCAAATGATTTTTGGCCTCGGTGCAGGTTATTGTTGATGACTTGATGTTGTCAAAATGTTTGAGTAAATTTCACAATGCTCACCAAGCTTTACTAAATTTATTACTCTGGTCATCAAACTTTAATTTTTTTTATATAACATCGAAACTTTAATTTGTTTCAAGCAAATCATCGAACTTTAATTAGTGTATCCGTAGAACAAGAAATTTCAGCCCAATAAGAATTTTCAACAAATTTCTTTTAAGAATTTATCCATTAATTTATTGGATATTTTCAAAAGAAAATTAGTAAATAAATATGACACATTGTCTAACCAATAAGATTTCAATATTTAATGGTTTGATCAATCAAAATTAATTTGTGAGTCATCACCTGGAAATTGTCAAGGAAATTATCTGGAAGCTTCCCTTGAGGCTCATCCACTGTTGGATTTTACTTTGCTTGCAAGAAAACAAATTAGCATTAAATGCACAGGGACTTTCCTCCGCTATATAAAGGGAGTCTCCAAAGCTATTTTACAGACACAATTTGAATAGCAGAGAAGCAGAGCTGAAAAGCAAAGCCTCCAGAAGATTCAAGGAGGATTATTGAAAGAAGATCCACGTATGTAGAGGATTTTTCTTTCAAAGAAGATCCAATTATTGGAGAATTACTGAAGACAGTTATTGGGGAATATTTGAAAGAATATCCACGTATGTGGAGGATTCTTCTTTTAAAGAAGATTCAATTATTGGAGAATTACAGAAGACCCAGTAATTGGGGAATTATTGAAAGAAGATCTACGTATGTGGAGGATTCATCTTTCAAAGAAGATCCAAGGAGGATTATCAAAGATTTGCAGAAACTCGCTTTCAAGAAATTATTTTTTTTTTGGATAATTAACAATTTATTTATCCAAGCAAAAGCAAAGTGTTTTACATAGTACAAAGCGTGCAAGATAGCAGCAAAACAAGGAGTATGAACTACTCCTAAAAAGCTAATCAGAAATAAAACCTAACAACTAATACCAGGAATTGCTAGATTCCAGTTAATACAAAGCTGTCTATTGACAAAATCAGGGGCAACACCTTGTAGACACCCTAAATTCGCTTGTATCCTTCAAGTAAAACTGAATCGCTCCTTAACTTGCATTAGAAGTCACCTATGGGACATTTTGGTCATTTTGCACTAGGGGCACTTTAGTAATCTTTAATTCAATTCTAACTTAAATCGGCATGTTCATTTTAGCATGTAAACTTAGGCATATCACATTGCATTTCAAGGTCAAAACAAGAACACAAAAAAAGAAGAAGAAAAGATTTTTTTTTTGAGTTTTGTATAGCACATCCATTGTTAATTGGTAGGCATCTTAATTTGTTTAGATATTTCGATTGACTGGTTTTTCCATTGCATACATGTCCATAATGGAACTAACTTTTCTAAATTGTGTTGAGCGCTCCTTGTTAATTATGGGCTTTTGATTCTATCATTTTGGACTTTAAAATTGGGCTTGTAGGTCATAGCTTTGGGATATCTTATTTTTAGCTTGGGATTTTCTGTTTTGATATTAGGCTCCACTTCCTTATCCTCTATCCCCATTTTTCTAGATAATTTGTAAATGATTAATGTTGGCTAGTAGTATAAAATCGAAAATTGCAAAAAGGGAGGGAAATATCAAAATTTCAAAAGAAGTGTCACCTTCATTTACTTGTTTACATTACATCATTACATAAAATCAAAAATTGCTTCATTTACATTTGCATGCTGGATAACATTACATACGTTTGCCCATTTAAGAGATTTCCTTGCCTTTGTTTTCAGCCCTGGTTCTTCTCTTTCTTGTTCACTTGCAGGTGTAAAGCTTTCTGAAAGCAATGGCCTTGAAAAGGAGGACTTCATGAACTGCGAGATGAAACATAAAAGAAAGAAGCAAAGATGTTTCCCCAGGAGCTAAGAGCATGTACACTATCGATTAGTGTACACACAAAGTGAGCAAACAGAATACATGTATGCCCGAGGAAAAAAGTTTACTGTCGAGTTACATTGAGCACAAAGCGTGAGACTCAATCTTAGCCTCGAGATGCCAATGAAGCCATGAGGAACAAGAGCATATATGTCAGCAATTGGCATGGAGAAGAAATAATGCTAGGCAAATAAGTAAGATCAGAGGATAAGGTAAAAACAGGGACAACTACTAGCAAGCAAAGTCAGCATTGTACAGAGAGTCCAGCAAATAGTTCAAGCCATTTTTCAGGGGGGCAAAAATAGTGAATAACAGGTGAAATAGAAGCTGCAAACATGGAGGAAGTCTAATTCCAGGATGCAGGAATGTTTGATGAGCAACATACAAATTTAGCACTCATAGGATAAACAGTTTCATCTAGGCCTAGCATTTTTCTCAACACAGTTAACATAAGCAAAGCATTGAATTGAGCACAACCATCACAACTATGCGAGGTCAAATTCCAGTTCAGGCAGTTACATGTGCTTTCCATGGCATTCTTAGCATGTCATTTTAACCAATCAAAATTCATAGAGTAACCATTTCAATCGAAAGTTCACAGAAAGCAAACAGAGACAGAAATAAGCTCATTGAAAGGTACTCCCAATTCCAGTTTCACAATCAGCAGGTTCATAATACAAGCCAAGGAAAAACAAGGCAGAGTGTCAAGGTTTCGTATTCACAAAGCAAAGCAACTTGCAAAGGACAATCACACACAAAACAGTCAGCATATTTTCATCAGAAAAATCATCAAAGCAGCTGCACATTCAGCAATTTGCAAGCCGCTGAGACAAATAAAAGCAGCATTCTAATCATCCCATTCATCAACCAAGTATACTAGGATAGTCTTTGCAACATTAATTCATGGTTATAAGGCATCCTAGTCAACACACCAATACTGAAATAGAGAAAAGGGAAATACAAGAATCTTACCAGCCAAGTTGTCATTTTCCCATTGGTTTGTTTGGTTCACCTCAGCAATCCCTCCTAAAAAAGACAAGAAGAGTTCATAAGGAAGGTTGAATAAGCAAGTCAATTGAATGAGAGAAAAATGAGCATCGAGAGGGAAAGAATCCTTACCTGGCAGCCATCTCAGCAATTTACCAGCGTTTCTTCTTCAACCGATTCTGCAAGAGGACAAAATAGCAAAAATTTGAGTCAACGATCAATTGGTAAAATGGAACAGAAAATGAAAAAAAAACAGTTGGAAGAGGATAACTCACCATACTATCCAGCTCAACGTCGTTCTCTTCATCCCAATCCATTGCAAACGAAAATAACACATGTTCAAAATAAAAAAATCAAGGGAAATAAAAAGAAAATTCATAAGTCGTTAGATGGGCAAGAATGAAGGAGATGATATCTGAAACTCTAGGGTAATAGAGGACAATATAAATAGATCACTTTCTCCATCAACAGGTACGGAGGAATTCAGAGGAATCTAGTGAGAGAAGCGGTTAGAAAAATCTAGGGATTTTGGTTTCTTTTCTCGATCTCTCTCTCTTTTTTTTTCCCAGTTTGGAAGAGAAACAAGGGTCGAAAAAAAAGGGCCTGGTAGTGAAGGATCAAAGGCAAATCCTTGGATTTAGCCTAAGCATCACTTTGCCCTTTCGATCCCTAGCTTCTGACGATTTACGGATCAAAATCTAGCATTTTTTTCCTTCTTGTTCTTGAGGGGTTTTGGGTTTCGAAGAGTGAGGATTGCAAATCTGGGGTCGGTTTTGTTGAAAGGGACTAGCTTGAGCTAGTTTTGTAGAGAAATCGAAGGTTAGCAGGCTAGGGTTCCTCTGTTTTGAGCATCGAAAAGGAAGGGAGTAAGGAGGAAGAAGAAGACGCGGATAAAAGGCTTCCTTGGACTAAACGACATCGCTTTGGACAGGTAAACTTTCTCTTCTTTTCAATTTACTCCCTTATGTTACCCATCTATGTGATTTGATGCATATCTACTTTATGAGTTTGATTTTGTTGCTAATTTTATGATAGATATTGTGATTGGTTCATGCATGATTATGATGGTAATGTCTTAAGTATGAATATTGTTAAAAAGCTTGGATTTTTAGTATAAAATTTTTGGATTTTGGTCAATAAGCATGAAAGATTAGGTTATTTCTTATTATCTATGCTTTGATTGTTTGTTTTGGGTGAAGATTTAGGCTAAATGGGTTCAGGTTGCTAATTCCATGTCAAAGATTGTGACCTTTGCTTGTTATAGCATGATAAGGATAATAAAAATGACTAATAAGTATTATTGCTCAAACTTTTATGTTAAAATCAATTTAAAAATTGAAGCTTTGGTAAAAGTTCTCTTAAGTTCAATTTGATTCAAACATAATTCTTTGATTCCGTCTTGAGTTTATTTTAATTGGAAAGATTAAAACTTTAATTCAAAGTTTGGATTTTAAACTAAAATTAGCTTGGGAAGTTGGATATTGAACTACTTTTTGAGCTAATTTTAATTTGAAAGCCATAATCTTGAGTTAAAGGTTGACTTTTTAAATTGAAATTAATTTAGAATAGAGATTGATGAATTTATTCGGATCAATGTTGACTTAGAAAATCAAAACTTTGGTAAGGATTTGTTTCTCTTTAGGTTTAAGTTAATTGAGCAATTGGTCCAAGTTTCTTGTGTTAGCTTTATTTGATTTGATCCTTGATTTTTGGGATTTATTTTTGACGCACATTGTTGGTCTGTGTTCGGTGCCCCGGAAATCTGCTAACTGTTTTCTTTAGTGTGCAGAAGTCCCCAGTTTGTCTGGGTTGCCCCCTAGGCTTTTGTTTCCTCCTATTTTAAGTTATTGGCTTAATTAAGCCTCTTAAGATGTGTAATAAGCTAGTAATTTAGTAAAAATAGAATGTAATCACATGCATATCATGTTTTATTTGTAATTAATTATAATTGTTTGTATTTCACGCCACCTTTATCTGCTTCGATTTATAAAGAGGTGTTTTTAACTATGACGGGCGAATCTCCGGTAAAGGTGCAAGAGCACGAGCTCTCGAGGTTTTGCTCCGAGATTGATTGGCTTTCGCGAATATCCCTGAAGGGCCGGGCTAGGTTCGTGAAGGTCAATTCAAGTAAACCCCTTTTTATTGATCAAATAATAAAATTAACCTTTGCATGCATCATTCCACTCATTGCATTAATTAGGGTTTAGGTAAAAATTTGGAGTCAAATGCAAAATACCAGCTTTGTCATATTCCTAGTTTGCCCTTCCCCATCGTAAGACGTTGTTTAGTTTTCCCAGTTTGCCCTTCCTTACCGGAAGGTGTTGTCTAAATCTATATTTCCCAGTTTGCCCTTCCTCATCGGAAGGTGTTGTTCAGTTTTCCCAACTTGTCCTTCCTCATCGTAGGGTGTTGTTCAGTTTTCCTAGTTTGCCCTTCCCCACCGGAAGGTGCTGTTTACCATTCCAGTTTGCCCTTCCCAGTCGGAAAGTGTTGTCTACATTCTTGTTTTGCCCTTCTCCACCGGAAGGTTTTGTTTACTTCCCAGTTTCCTTCCCCATCGGAAGGTGTTGTTTACTTTTTATATTCCAAAAATGCCCCTTCTCGGTCGGAAGGTCACAGTTTTCTTCACTTATTCCAAAAAATGCCCCTTCCCGGTCGAAAGGTCCTAGTTTTCTGCACTTATTTCGAAAAGCTCCTTCCCGGTCGGAAGGTCCCTGTTTTCTTTATTTCTGTCCCAAAATGCCCCTTCCCGGTCGGAAGGTCCCTGTTTTCTTTATTTATTCCAAAAATGCCCCTTCCCGGTCGGAAGGTCCCAGTTTTCTTTGTTTATTCCAAAAATGCCCCTTCCCGGTCGGAAGGTCCCTGTTTTCTTTATTCGTTTCCTAAAATGCCCCTTCCCGGTCAGAAGGTCCCTGTTTTCTTTATTCATTCCCTAAAATGCCCCTTCCCGGTTGGAAGGTCCCTATTGTTTACTTTTGTTTCCAAAAATACCCGTTCCTGGTTGGAAGGTCCTAGTTTTCTTCTTTGTTCCACAAAATGTCCCTTCCCGGTCGGAAGGTCCAGTTTTCTCTTCACATTTGAGTTTAGCTTTATTGTTTTCTAAAGAGTAATAAAAGGTTAACCAAAATATAGGATCGAGATAAAAACAACTGTTAATGTTAAACCAATTAGATTTAGTTTAGACTAGAGGTACCGTCGTTTGACGGGCGTCTCGGGGTGCTAATCCTTCCTCGAACGTAACCGATTCCCGGACTCAGGTTTTGTTTCGTAGATCGTAATATTAGACTTAGTGTGTCCGTCGTCAAGCATGGTCCATTAGGTTTAATAATTGTAGGTGGCTAATCACACCTAGGCAATAAAGATTAGTGGCGACTCCTCCTTCATTTCAAAGTCGTTTCGGCAGGGTCCCCTAGACGTTTTGACACACCTCCCAAACCATGGAGCTTAAACCTTACAAAATCACCAATTTTCAGAAAAACTTCATCTGCAGAGAGTTGGGTTCTATTGAAAAACCTTGAGTTCCTTTCCAGCCAAATGTGGTAACAATAAGATATCCAAGCAATTTTAAGTATTAAGGTGAGCAAAGATTTACCCTTAAAACCATATATAGCCCAGAGCAATTCATGGTCCCAGTCCTTTGCCTCTCTAGAGAATCCGCAAGTAGTGAGAACCTGCTGCCATACAGATTTAGAGAAATTACAAGAGAAGAATAAGTGATCACGGCTCTCATCACAAGTGCCACACAACATACACTCCCCATAATCCAACTCAATACCCCATCGCATCAGTCTATCCCTTGTTGGTAACCTGTTAAGAATTACTAACCACGAGATAAAAGAACACTTTGAAATGTGGAGAGGAAACTAGAGGAGCTTCTGCCAACTTTTCTTCTCCTGCTTATGTCTCAGAAGATCATAAACCAGAGCAGCTTTATAATTGTCACCATGAAAAATTCAAGTAGAATTTTGCAATAGAAATTGCTGGACAAAGACTCTTAACTTCATAATCTTCTTAAAATTCCAACTGTATCTCTGGAGGACGGGGATATCCATAATACTTCTCCCCTTGAGAATATATGTAGAAATCCAGATACCCAAATAGAACCTGCTTGCATGTAAAGAAACCAGATATTCCTTATAATACATGCCTTGTTCCAAAAAAACAAATCTTTGAAGCCCAAACCACCCTCAGATTTTGGATGGCAGATCGGTTCCCAACTTACTTTTACCCCCTTGCAGGTCCCTGCTGTTCCTTTCCACAAATAGCTAGCACAAAGTTGATTAACCTTGTCAATAATAGTTTGAGGGAGTATAAAATTCATGCAACAATAGTTTTGCATGCTAAAAAGTACCGACTGAATTAACTGACATCTACCAGCATAAGAAAGGTGCCTTGTTGTCCATGAACAAATTCTCTGAGTAATCTTATCTATTAAAGGGGCACAATCAGAGGCATTTAGTCTTTTAGAAACTAAAGGAACTCCCAAATAACGAACTGGAAGCTTACCGATCTTGAAGCCAGTTTCTGCTGTAATCTCATCAATCCTCAGCAGAAATTCCAGTGATGAAAATTTCAGTTTTGGAGCAGTTTAATTGAAGGCCAGACATTTGGTAAAAGAACTGAAGAATGTTCTTCACCCCTAACACAAATTCCAATTTGCCTTTTGTGAAAATTAACAAATCATCTGCAAAACTTAAATGAGTTAGCTTCACCCTTTTACATTTGGGATGGAAAGTGAAAACACCATGTTCAGCCCCCGATTGAGCAAATAAGAAAGAACATTTATAGCCAATACAAAAAGATACCGTGACAATGTGTCACCCTGCCGAACACCTCGGGCACCGAAAAAATAACCCTCTAAACCACCGTTAATGGACACTGAAAACTTTGAAGTAGTTATACATGCAGAAATCCAACTAAGCTTTCAAGAAATTATTATTTTGATCTTCATCAACATATTTGAAAAAGATTATTTTTGTTCGTTCAATATCAAGTCACCAAGACCCTTGAATCAAATCAAACTCCCTCATTAATTCAAGATCAAGTCATTTGACCCTTGAATTAAATCAAATCAAACTCTCAAATTATCATCAAGTTCAAGATCGAGTCATTTGACCCTTGAAGCAAATCTTAAAGCAGAATTTTGCAAAGGAGAAGAATCATAAGACAATTTCTTATTATTAGAATTTCCAAAGATAATACCCGCATTCATCAATCAATAAAATTATTATTTGACTCTAATATTTCTTGTCTTATTTTTAGACTTAGAAATTTTGTGTGTTACAGTATCATAGGAGCATCATTGTATTACAATTATCAATTATAATTAAAATCTTGTAGGGGCTTATCATGAAAAGTGGAAACCACACTTATAAGATACAGGCTCTCATAAAATACTTTGTTATCAATATAGTTGTAATTTTATAGGAAAGTGAATTTATACATGATATATGAATCCATATATCATATCTAACTACTCTTAATATCTTTAATTCAGCCAATACAATGGAAAAGTAACAAGGCTTTTAACCAAAAAAAAAAAAGTAACAAGGCTACCGCATCGACTGCCATATAATTAGTGATCACATCATCAAGTTCCGCAATCCGCATCATCTTTTTCTATCATTTCAACATTTCCGTAGACTTAAATCTCAATTTAAGGCATGAACTTTCGCTAAAACTTCAATTTGATTACCAACCTTTCAGAAAGGTCATTTAGGTATTAAACGTTATTGAATTAAGTCAAATAAGGGTCTACTGTTAGATTTAACAGCACGTTACATGCACAATTAGTAGAAAGATGAGTTGGAACTTGATTATGTTGCATTTTTCCGTTTGGATGTAACACACACACATATATATATATATATACTATATAAACTATATATACTATATATTATTTTTGTCCCTTATGAAATTTACTCAAAAGCCCTTTCAACTTTTAACCTGGAACAACCTTATCGCCCCATTTTGTCTTTTCTCAAATGGCTTATTACTTTAAAATCCTTCTAATCTTAACCATTTTTCTAAAAATACATTGTTTTTTATGTAATTTTAGAATCTAACTTCAATTAATGGTGTTCCCACCATTTTAAATGCATGATTAATGGTGTTCCCACCTTTTTAAATTCCATATATGTTAATCTATTGACTATTGAGTTTTATGAGGATTATGTAATTTTATATGTTGCTCAAGTCTTTTTTCTTCTTCAGTCCATTTTTGTTGGGTCTGTTTACGGTTTGCACACACATATTCGTTTACATTTAGTATGACCCCTATGATGTATTCTTTGATAATTGGGTGTGTTGGGTTATTAGAGTAAATTGCATTTTCTAAAATTATTAACATATTAAGTGCGTTTTTATAGACCCTGTTAATTGTTTTTTGAAGACGGTGCTTGCTGAAAGCTCCATTCAACTTTTCACCAGGGACAACATTTTTGTCCCATTTGGTATTTTCTCAATTTGCTGATTACTTGATAATCCTTATGTTCACACACATTAGTGTATTTTAATGTACCATATTAAGTGTCAAGGACAAATGATCCTTTCCACACTTGCCTGTCTTTTTGGGGGGTTTTTTTTTTTTTAATTAGAAGAGTTATAGTTGTTTTGCTAAAAACTCATTTTTATTCTATACTTATCTAATTCCATTAATAAAGTGAAAAATATCAGCATGTATTGAACTGTCTAGAATGAATGCAAGCACTTTTTCTTTTGGCAAAAAAATGCAAGCACTTTTAAATATATTCTATTTCACTTTAAAAAATAAGAAAATGACTGAATAGATTTACAATGTCTCATATCTTTCTTTCTGTAATTGTTTATAAAACAGATACATCAAATAAACAAAAAAATCTCACATAAAAACATGCATATAGCACAAGCGCAAGCTATCCCTCTTGTAATTAAGTGAATTAATTTACCCAAAATTAAAAAATGTTTCTAAAATTCTAATCCTAACAATTTTTCAATTTTTCTAAAAAAAAAAAGATATATTCCATATATGAAAAGACCATATCACAAAATATTGTCGGACTCCTCACCAAAATTAAACCTAAACCCTCACTCTATCTGATGGCATGCGTATCGTTTTCCTCACCCTCTACATCATTTGATATTTTGTCTACAAACCTATGAGTAATTTATTTTCATAAATCATAACGGTTGTGGCACAGACAACAAAATCGTTAAGATGCTGTCCCTTTGTTTATGTTTTTTGGGAGTTCAAACAAGAAATTTGCTTGCTTTGTTTACATGTGCACCCATGCATCTTTTAGTCTTTTACATGAGCAGGATTAATTAATGTAATAATATACAAGTTGATCGACCCGTGTTGGTGTTACAGACGTTTTTTTTTTCTAGAATCGTTATTTATCACCATGCATATATTAACAGATTTTCGCCGTAAATTTAAAAAGGAGAAGTGCTTTGACGTGCTTATTGAGATTGTTCTATTTCCTTTTTTAAGGTACATATTTTTCAAAAAATAATCGACGGAAAAAAAAAATAAGTTCAATAAATGCAGCACTTGTGGAATTGACAAATGAGAGGGTGCAATTAACTAAATCTGGTTGAAGAAATCTTGTAATTACCAAAAGGTAAGGGGAAAGAAGGAAATAAAGGAATATGACATGCGATTTTTTGAGTCATTTGTCAATTGAGAAATGACCAAAAAGTTTAGTTATTTAATCTCCTCAAGTATCAAAAGTTAGGACATTTAAGTAATCTGGCAAATAGGTAAAGACGAAAAAAATTAGTTCTCTAGCTTATCATCAATTCTTGGTGGGGATCTTATATTAATTCCACTACTCTATTCAAGCCCATTGAGAAATGACCAAAAAGATTACTTGTTTAATCCCCTCAAAAATCAAAAGTTAGGATATTTAAGTATTCTGCCAAGTAGGAAAATACAAAAAAAAAAAAAGTTCTCTAACTCCAAAAGCAAGCCTTGGTAGGGATCTTTTAGTAATTCCACTACTCTATTAAAGTCAATTGAGAAATGATCAAGCAAGTCTTGGTAGGGATCTTTTAGTAATTCCACTATTAAAGTCAATTGAGAAATGACCAAAAAGTCTAGTTATTTAATCACCTCAAGAATCAAAAGTTTGGGCATTTAAGTAATCGGTCAAGTGGGAAAAGACGAAAAAAATTAGTTCTCTCGCTCCTCATTAATCCGGGGTAGGGATTTTATAATAATTTCCATATGTTTATTGAAATAATATGTAGTATATATAATTCATATAGGCCAGGGGAAGTTAGGGGTTTTTCGTGCTTTTCTCTTTTTTGGAAGAAGGGATGTAGCTATGGGAAGAATTGGGTTTTTACTAATAGGTTAAAATCATGTTGTTATGATGGTTTGGAGGATCAAAGTAGGGATATTGGATAATGACAAGAAAAAAAAAAAGCAATACCCTTAATTAAATGGTACTGCATGGAAGTATAATCATACCGATATCACTATATAGACTATACATGAGTAGAGTTTTTGTACGGACAAAAACTCGGTAGAACGTTATCATTAGGTTTAATATAAGAATGGGAGCCTATCATATTTTGGAATCTTTTACAATTAGAGTACTTCAACTCTTCAAGGTGATCTCAATATGGATATATAAATGATTTTTTTTGGCATCATATATATATATATATGACTTTATATATAGTATGAGAGCTTTATAGCTTATACAAAAATAGATAGTTACGAGTGGAGAATTAAAAAAAAAAAAGGAAAAGAATTTATTTGATATATAGGCATAATGCCTATCTCTACCTTAAACTTTATAGAATGGATATTTTTCCATGAACTCTTAATTCGTAACTTTCACCCTTTAAACGGCTAAATACTCAATTCAGGATATAACGTTTGGGCGAAAATGTAATCCAGGATATAACGTTACCTCTTGTGTCAATTGAGGATATACCGTTATCGGGTTGTGTCAATTCGGGATAAAATCAAACGGGACCGTCTGTTGTAAAGAGACGCACTCCCTTCATCGTGTGACGCATGTAAGAGATAATGAACAAATCAAATTTTAATTTTGAAATTCATATTGTAAATTTAAAATTAGAATCTGTTGTAAACTCTAACTGTAGTGATAAGGTAGGTTATACCTAGAGTAGTTGGTTGAGAACCAAACTCTAAGTTGTATAAAGCTTTGTAACAGATCATTCATCAAATAGATTTACCTCTCGTCTTCCTCATACTTTCTACATGGTATCAGATTTTTCTACCTAAAGTCAAGCAAATGCTTATTCGATTCTGTTTTCTTCCAAATCAACCTCATGACAACTGCAAGCAACACTTTCGCTAGCAGCACTACACCAAACCTACCTAGAACTGGCAGATGGGCTGGTTGGGTTGGATTTGGGTTCGGTTTTTTGGGTTGGGTCAGTTTCAGGTTAAGAAATTTTCGGGTCATACGGGTTTGGGTAATTTTCGGTTTCGGGTTGGGTTGGGTTTGGGTCGAACAAATGTCGGGTCATTTGGGTTCGGGTCAATTCTGGGTTGGGTCGTTTTCGGTTTCGGGTCATACGGTTTGGATAATTTCGGGTTTGAACCTCGGGTTTTCGGGTTCGGGTCTTTTCGGGTTCGTGTCATTACAATTCATTTTTTCGGGTTGAATAGTCGGGTCATTTCGGGTTTCAAATTTGATTCGAGTCATTCAAATTTGCGTTTTTTTAATTTTTATTTCTATTCTTATAATTTTGGATTAATAAAAATTCTTTTCCATTTGTAGTTATAACATTTTTGATAGAATAGTTATAAGAAATTTCATTAATATAACTGATAATTCCAATTTCAAAGATTTAAGTCTTAATTAATCAGTACAAATATATATAGTATATATATATATATATTTAGGCCATGTCTCTGATTTATACTATATATATATATATAATATAATAGACTTTCAAATCTGATTCTAATTTAGGCAATGTCTCTTTTGTTCATGTCTTTAGGGATGCAAACTTTTTTGCTGATTCCTTGGCCAAGCTTGGTGTCTCTAGAACATCAAACTTGATTGCTTGGTTGTAATCTTTTATCTTATTATTAATAATATTTATTATTTTAAAAAAAAACAAATATATATTATACATATATTATAAAAGAATCAAAATTGAACAATAACTTGATCCAATGATCATTGACTAATATATAAATTAAATATTTAAACTAAATTAACCGCAACATTTAAATTTTAAATTAACATAAATTAAATATGTAATGCATATGTTTTAACACTAATTTAAACTAATTAATGAATATTAATTGTAAATTATTTCAAATTAAAACTAATTAAACATTAAATTAAACAAATTATGAAAATGCAAGCTTTTAAATCAAACAAATTAAAATCTGTCATACCCTAATTTGAACAAATGTGAGAATTTGGGGATTGAATTGCATTACACACTGAGAACTATTCTGCACAATAGCACAATATAATCCATTTTATTTATATTATAACTTATAATCCATTTTATTTACCTCTTCAAACTTATATAACTTATAAATATATTGTATTAACTGAAATATTCATTGGCATTGATTTTTTATATGAACTATATTTTATTAAACTATAAATATTTAAATAATTAGAAAATATAAAATAATTTCTATTATTTGTAATCATCAATATTAATGGTATAGTTTCAACTTTTAATCAAAGACTAAAAAAATTAGCAATAAATATCATGAAATTGAGATTTGATGTGGTAAAATACTAAAATTGGATTAAAACTATCAAATATATAATGATTGCTAATTATTTTACAAGTTTTAGTTTTTACAATTTAAATATAATTAATTTTAATTCAGGTCATTTCGGGTTAATCTGTCGGGTTGGTCGGGTTCGGGTCATTTCGGGTTTGGGTCATTTCGGGTTCGGGTTGTTTGGATTTGGGTAATTTAAGGTTCGGGTACCCAAAAATTCAGGTAATTTTTGGGTTGGGTCAGTTTCGGTTTCGGGTGGGACGAGTTGGGTTTGTTGACTTTTTTGGTTAAATCGGGTTGGATTGGGTTTGGTTTCGGGCGGTCGGGTTGGGTACCCGCAGTCGGGTCAGCTTTTGCCAGCTCTAAACCTACCCATTTTGATCAATGCTACAGCACAACTCCTATTTAAACTTACATCAAAAAATTTTATATCCTGGCGTGCACAATTTGATGCGCTCCTTCAAGGATTTGATCTTAGTGGTTACATTGATGGCACCACTGCAGCACCTGCCAAGGAAATTCAGAAAGATGGCAGGACTATTGTTAATCCGGATTATACATTCTGGTTAAGGCAGGACAAATTGATCCTTCACGCCATTATTGCTTCTACATCTGAGGCAGTTTTACCGTATGTTGCATCTTTAACAACCTCTCATGATGCCTGGCAAAGGCTTCTCAAACTCTTTGCTAACAAAACTCGATCCAGGATCATGGATCTTAAGAGTTCTTTTCAGTCTACCAAGAGGAATGGCCAATCTGTTGCTGAATATTTTCAGAAAATGAAGTCAATCGTTGATGAGTTGCACCTCACTGGCACCGCAATTGATGAAGATGACCAAATCCTATATATTCTCAATGGTCTCTGCCCTGAATTCAGAGAAATTGCCACTGTAATTCGAGCTAGGGAGTCTTCAATCTCTCTTGAAGAACTTCATGATAAGCTCGTTTCCTTTGAGAGTATTCTCAAGCAAGAAGCAGAGAGTTATTCTGTCCAAGTTCCAACTGCAAACTTTGCAAAGTGTGGCTACAACAAAAACTTCAACTATAACAATCGCAAGTTCAATAAATCTTATCATGGTGCTAACAATGGTAAGGCTCTGGCTCAACTTTCACAAATAGACCTATTTGTCAAATCTGTGAAAAAATAGGTCATTCAGCCAAGCAATGCCGACAAGGAAGTTCCTTCATGGCCAATCTTGCTACTGCCTCTCCTACAGGCAAACCATGGTGTATGGACTCCGGGGCCTCCCACCATGTCACAGCTGATCTCAATAATCTCTCCATCTCTTCTGAATATGATGGAACTGAAGCAATCAAAATAGGCGATGGAACAGGTCTGTCAATTACTCACACAGGTGAAACTAAATTAATCTCATCTGCTCATTCTTTTATATTAGATGAAGTTCTATGTGTTCCAAATATTGCTCAGAATCTTGTTTCAGTATCAAAATTTTGTAAGGCAAATAAGGTGTCGGTTGACTTTGATGCTAACAAGTTTTCGGTTAGGATTTGCAGACGCAGGCAGTGTTGACAAAGGGGTTGAACGTGGATGATGTCTATCAATTTTCTTCAAATTTTAATTCAATAAAGCCAATTGCTTTCACGGGTGTCCGAACCTCCACTCAGCATTGGCATCAGCGTCTAGGTCATCCGTCAAAGTTCATTCTTAATCGAGTTATCAAAGAATTTTCTCTTCCACAGATTTCAAATGATTTTCAATCTTGTAATTCTTGTCATTGCAATAAGAGCCATAAATTGTCCTTTGGTGTATCTTTATTGAGTAGTTCTAAACCTTTGGAGCTTGTTTACACTGATATTTGGGGACCTGCGCCAGTTCCTTCTTTGAATGGTCACAAATACTATGTAATTTTCGTTGATCATTTTACAAAATATATATGGCTGTTTCCCTTGAAAAACAGGTCTGATCTTTATTTGCTATTTCCTAAATTCAAAGCAATTGTTGAAAATTTCTTTGCAACAAATTTAGTTACTCTATATTCTGATGGGGATGGGGAATATGAGAAATTAAAGAAATTTTTGCAGTCTCATGGTGTTTCTCACTTGCAGACTCCACCTCATACCTCCCAACATAATGGACCAGCTGAAAG
>AWWV01013333.1:0-21790 GCA_001974805.1 Corchorus capsularis | reverse complement strand
AATAAATCTTAGTTCAGAAATGAAATGTCATTCGAAAATCTTAGTCTGACGCTTAAGTCATGACGCATCCAGGGTTTCACTACATTTCGCCAACTGATTAATTAATTCTTCATTTTACATCAAGATCGATTATAGTTATTTCCACTTCTAGTATTCCATCTTCGCTCGTTTGCATACGAGATAGTTGTGACAAGCCTTGTGTCGTCTCTAATTAAGCCAAGTTAAAAAATCATTTTAGTCAATTCATTAATTAACTCTATTTGCTTGCGATCATTAATACTCCAAATCCTATTAGGAAACTTCCCATCAAATTTCCGTAGTTTAGTACAAGCCCGACTTCACACTTGGCCAACAAACCGCTAAGTGTGTGTTGAAAGCGATTCAATACATTACAAGAAAGTTTTCCTAGTCGTAGCGATGGATGACTTTCGATGTAATGCATCTTCCACACGGAAACCTTCCTTACGTGGTAGAACCCAACATACTTCAACTTAATGTCAACTTCAATTCAGATACTTGTGACTTTTATAGTTGTTACATATCCATCAGTTTTCCTCAAATCGGTATTACATTTTGATCTTATTAGCAAACATGGGCGTGACTTGCTACAGATCGGGGGCAGGGTATTTTTCTCATCCTCCTTCAACCAAAATTCATCATGTACCATTGAAACACAACTGATGTTATCTGTCTCAATACTTTTGTGACTTTGCAGTCAACCAGAAGTTCTCGCAGAGTTTGGAGAATATTAATTTCGAGATTTAAGTACTTCCATTATATATACTTCTATAAACAAAAATGTCAACGGCAATAATCTTGTTCAAAACCAGTAAGAGACCTTAGCTCAACCAGTCAACTCGACTAATGATTCACAATATATGACTCATTCTTAAAAAGCTACCGCCTTCAAGTCACCCGGTTGATCCTTAATATACGATTGTATAACTCAACGGCAATAATCTTGTTCAAAACCAGTAAGAGACCTTAGCTCAACCAGTCAACTCGACTAATGATTCACAATATATGACTCATTCTTAAAAAGCTACCGCCTTCAAGTCACCCGGTTGATCCTTAATATACGATTGTATAACTTTGAGTCAATCATGGGAAAGACTCGCACCTTTAGTAAAATAGGCATTTGATCACTTCCCCACTACCGACACTTGTTCTTACTATTTACTAGCATAATTGCCTTTAACCAATTCCCAACGACAAACTTCCATCTCCATTTGTTTTTACCAACATTGAAGCCCCTTTAACAAAGGTACTGACCTGACAATATCTTGCCCAATCATTTCTTCTTCTTTAACATCTGGCTTAGTTTAAAATTTGTAGGCGTCACTTCGCATTGCGAAATTTAATTCAGATCATTAATTAGGTTGTACTACTTGGTCAAACTCGGCAACTCCACGATGAATATTTCCGAAAATCTTTCTACTACTAAATATAGTAATTACTTTCACGAATATCAACTCATTCCTTCACATAGACTTTCTAAGTCAAGTCGTCAAGCTTAAACACTTATTATCTCTTCTTAGTGTTACTCGTGTCGTAAACAGTACACGAGATTGGGACTCCAGCGCATTAAGAAGTCACTTGCTGAAATGGCATCGAAAGAAAAGTCGTTGTCGGGTATTAAAAGAATGGATACAGCGGACGAGGAATTGACAGAGGTGTAAACGACAAGGTTTCAGTATTTTCCTATAAGCAATTGCATAGAGGACAAATGGTCCAAGAATTTACATTCCTCAATTTGATCTCTTCACGAGGTCAAATCGTAATAAGGATGTCGACGTCGACAATGGTCACGTTCTGGTAGCATTAACCTCTAAGAAAAGCAATGGGTTTAGAAGTTTAGGCAAAATAAACAGAAGAGACGCGGAATTTAGAATAAAAACAAAATCATTTGAAGAGACGATTAGTATTGAAATAAGGTAAACCAAACATTTTGATTTTTAAATTGATTTTTAAAAAAAAACGTATACTAAAAACGCTGATGGACACATGTGTCCAGAAATTATCCTAAACTCACTACAGGCCCACTGGACTTATGAAACAAGGATAAAAACCAGATGCTCTGATACCAATAAAATTGTCACGCCTCGACCTAGAAGTCGGGCAAGGACAACCGCCGTGTTACCTCAAAACTTGTGCCGGCCGGTCTCGCGCTCCAAGGATCCACGAAGCGTCAATACCAGATCAAAAGACAAAACACAAATATAGTATAAATTTGAAACACAGAAGCTTCTAAATCAGAATAAAAGCGGAATGGTTCAAACAAAGAAAAATAGTAAAGCACTCCGACATTTAAAACCGAAAAATCGATTACCAAAAGAGAAATCAACAAACTCAAATCGAAAACGAGGAGTATAAGATAACAAGAAACCAAGACAACTGCCAGTGGGACCCGTATCGTAGTGAGAAATACCTCTATCAACAGAGATTACAGCCTACGCCATCGACTCGATCACCAAAAGAAACGCGGAGTCCTAAATATCCTGAAAACACAATAAGAATTTGAAAGGGTGAGTATTCCTAAGAATACTCCGTGAGTGTAGAGAGCTAACTAACACCGCATTAAGAGTGAAGTGCATGGCCAATCTAAAACATCTGATTTCAAATCAAGATATGAGATTTCATTAGGGCTCTTTAGTCACTTACAAAACCATGATAATCATCTTTACTCCAGTCAATTTATCAAAAACCATATCATATTCAGGGCATTCAAAACTTATAGATGAACATCAAAACCATATTTCTTACGCTAATATCGTATGTCAAAACAACAGTATAATTACAATTGAAATCATAGCCCCAATTTATATAAAAACCCATAGTCATCAATAAAACACATACGATCGTACATACCAAAAACAATTATTTCTATCAACTCAATTATGGCCTGTCAATTTAGAAATCCGAGGAAATATCACAAATATCCTTGCCCTTAAAACATGCATGTATATACAAAAAGATACTGAGCCAAACTTTCACTTAAAAACGAATCCATCAAATGAGCGGCCGAAAACCAAGTCCTGCGGTTGTAGCTACTCAACCGAGGCCGTCAGGGGCATTTTTGTCATTTCAACTTTATTTATAAAAGCACGCGCGTGTTATAATAAAACCTCATAAATTATTTTCTTACTGCTCGTTCCCCTGACGTTGGCAGTGAATAACTACGTGGCACCCGTAGTAGACCCATGTCCCCCTAGTGGCTTTTCTCCGCGCCCGCCACCTAGGGTCGATGATCACCCATACCCCTCAATAGGCGGCCTATGGGCTACCTTAACAACAGTTACTGCAGTAACAATAACAACCACGTGCCAAAACATAATCTTTTCATAACAACAATGTATATCGTCATAAGCATATGCAATCACATAATATATCAAACCATAAACACATCTCAATAACATTGGCTCACATTTTTCAGTCTAAATCAAGGACATAAAACCAATATCAAATATCTACACCGATCAAATCATGCAACAGGCCATCATGAGATTTCACCATGCACTTAAAACAATTACGAAAACCCTTTTATAGAAAACATGCTCTTGAAAACAATATTTATAAAACATGGGAGCATTTTTCAAAGCATTTTTCTTAATGAAATGAAGATAGCTACTAAGCACTCACAGTTCGGGAGGTTCGTATACTCCCATTAATTTCCTTGCGGACGAATTGGCGCACTTACGTCCCTCTCGATTTGAATCCTAATCATTTAGGGGTACGTACAAGATAATTAGAACGAATAGCGACTTAAAATTCTAGACAAACTCTATTACACAACAACAAAGAACTAACGTTATGACACGTGTTGAATTTTGAATTTTCTCATTTCCACCCTTAGGGGTAAAATAGTAATTGTCTATTGAGGGTAATTCGATAATTTTTCACTCTCTTAAAGTACGGTGACATTCCTTACGTGTCATAGTCATTGACCCTAGTCGGTCGAATTCAAAATCGTGGCTTAATAGGATAGATTAGTACATTTTTACTATTTTAGGGTAATGAGGTAATTTACCCACTCCAAGGGTAAAATGAACATTTTATGATCTTACGAATATTACAGAGTAAAACAATAATCATCCAAATTTATTAACACAATTTGGTGCGGTTGAATTTCTTGAAATCCCTATTTAATATGTAATTTCGTAATTTAGTATCATAAGGGCAATTTAGCAACTTTATCCGTCCAAGGGTAAAATAGTAATTTCATTTGTCAATTCAGTGGACCCAATTCTTTATTCCAAAATTTCTCTTTAAATTCCCTTAAATAATTATTTTTCCTTTTCCTTTTCCTTTCCTTTTTCTTTTATTTTCTTTTTATTTTCTCTTCTTTTTCTCTTTACAAATTGGCCCAAGCCGTTTGGGCCTTTTTTTTTTTTTCTCTGTTTGAGCTTGGGGCCCAAGCTTGGGCGCTGGGCCATGGCTGGCCCGCGCCAGGCCTGGCCCAAGTGGCCTTTGCCCATTTATTTTCTTTTTCTTCTTCCTATTCCGACCGCCGGATAATTCACCGGAATCTGGAAATTCCAGATTCCGGCAGCACCATTTTTCACCCTTTTTCAAGCCAAATTTCACTTCCTTGTTACCCCATATCAATTCTAACATACTCCTACTCATCTTCCAAACATTTAAAACGAAATATAACCATTTAAAACATCAAAATTCATCATTTCTCAACACTGAAATCAATATCAACTTACCAACCAAACATCAAAACAATCCTTTCAACTTCAAAATAATCCTAAAACCATCCACAATCAATTCCACAACACCAAACATCAACTTAACACAAATTTAAATCAATTACGTCAGGAATTTTCAAATGCAACTTACCCATTATTGAATTTGAGTTCCATACCATAATTCTCTATCTTCTTCAACCATCACAAAGCTCACCAATGCCGAAATCAAAGCCTCAATACACCCATAAAGCAACAATTTGAGTTATAAATCAAATATATATATCCAACTTTAACCATCAAAATTGCTAGCTCAAATAATAACTTACCCCCTTTAACTTTGGAACCCCATTGGTTAACATTAACAACATGAAACCCAAATACAATTGCACCAAAAGATTAAGCCCATTGCGTGCTCTTCATATTCCTATTTGCATGTCAAATTTCTTGGCCATATTGGGTTCAATTTTAGAGAGAAAATGGCTGAACTAGAGAGAGAAATATATGAGTGTGAAGGTTGAAGGAGAACTAACGGAAAAGTTAAAGGAGAGGAAGATGGGTAGTTTTAAAATCAAACAAATTGGCATAATTGCCAAATGGTCATTCTTCTACATGTGCCTCATTTCAATTTAGTCTCCAAACTTTTCTCTACAAATCAATTGACCTTCATTTCATTTACTTCTTCACTTCTAAAAAAAATTAATTTCCAATATCACAAATACTTTTACGGTATTACAATAAAAGTAATATATCTTGTGATTTTCTTCAATACAATGGATATATAGGTAACATGGATTTTTATAATGGAGAACATATATAGAATAAAATTAGCTACAATAATAAAAGGTAGGTAATTCACCTAAAATGCAGAAAATTGGAAAAACGGAAAAAAAAAAATTTGAATGGTAATTGCCCGTACGTTTTTAGTCATCTTAATTTAGAAAGGTTAATTAAGTTGTGTTTGGAAAATTGTTTAAAATTGATGAAGATATTAGATTTTAGTAAGGTATTTTAAATATTTTACATTCATACTTAATTTAATTAATTCTAAAATAAACCATTAAAGTAAATTAAAACAAAAAGAATAAAGAAATCAATTTGCTACAAAACAACTTTACATAATTGGCTTAGAAATTTGTGCCAAAAAAATCGGCTTAGAAATTAGGAATCAAAGTTAAAGTTAAAAAAAAAGTTAAGGTGTAAAAGTTAAATTTAAATAAATAGAAGTTTAAGAAGATATTTTACATATTTCCTTTTAAATTACCTATTAATCATTAAAAAAATTATGAAATAAAATTACATGTTTATCCTTTAAAGGAATACTAAAATTTTAAAACTAAAAGGTTATTTTAGATATTTCAAATCAAGGTTTTTTAAGTTTAGAATTATAGAGTATATATATATATATATATATATATTCAAGATTTTAAATATTTCAGGGCAATGAAATTTGAAATTTCAGGTTTTAGCATTCATTATCAAATGAGAAGGTTTCGTATAGCTTTTCTTTTTTCCGTTTTTTTTTTTAAAGTCCAGAGTATAATTAAGTTTGCTGGATTTTTATACAAGAAAAAAGTAGGTTTGTTTCCAAATTATGTTTCTAAAATGTATAATTAACAAGGAAAATTATACAATACACTGATAGTATAATTTAGCAGACTACATATTCAGGGTTTAAGGATTGACATGTGTCATTTAGGGAATAGTTTTGAATTTTAAAATCAAAATTAATTCAGAAAATGGACATGTGTCAACTCCTCATTAGAGGTGTTCATGGGTCGGGCCGGGTTCGGGCCGGGCCCAAGCTTTGATTTATACTCATATGACTTGTCCAAGCCCGGCCAGACCCGACTAAATGGGTCTAAACTTATGTCCAAGCCCGCCCAATTAAAAAAAATTTGTCCAAGACTCGTCCACACCCACCCGTTTAGTAATTAAATATATATTATTTATTTATTTTGAACTCATTATTTATTATTTAAAATATATTTATTACTCCCTCCGTTCCGAATTGAATGTCCACTTTAATTTTTTTAGGTCAACCAAAGTCATTTTTGACCATTAATTATTACAAGAATATAATTTTTAATTTTTTTTAAAATAAACTTTGAAAAATTTAAAACTTATATTTTTCAAAACATATTTTTTAAAATTTTAATTATATATAAAATTTTCATAATTAATGGTCAAAAACGAAATTGGTTGACCAAAGAAAATCCAATGTGGCATTCAATTCCGAACGGAGGGAGTATTTATTTAATAATATATAGTATATCTAAGATAGTAAACCTTAATTAACATATATATTTTTTTATCAAAATAATTAATTTACACATCTAATGAATTTTTTAAGGGGTTTGCTAAACACTGTCCCCCTTTTGCTAAATACCGCCCCCTTTTTATAATTTTTGACACTTTCGCCCTTTGCTCCATTTTGTAACATTTCAAATCCTCTGAAATCTCCAAGCTAATTACGAACGTAAAATATGTCGAAAACTCCGGAAATGGACAATAACGTGGGTTCGCCATCGAACGAGGTAAATTTTTTTTAAAAAAAATTTTAAAAAATTTTTAAAATGGCCTAGCCACCCACGCTAGGCGGCTAGCCATGGGCTAGGCCGCCCAGTGTGGGCGGCTAGGCCATTTTTTTTTAATTTTTTAATATTAATTAGTTTATGATTAGTTTTAATTAGTTAATTCAAATTACTTAGTTTATTAGTTTATGTTTAATTAATATTTAATTAGTTTATGGTTAATTAGTATTTAATTAGTTTATGATTAAAATGAAGGAAAATGAATTTGAAGATTCGTTAGAAATGAAGTTTGAAGAAATTGTTAGAAATGAAGTTTAGGGTTTGAAGGTTGAGAGTTTGAAGAAATTGTTAGAAAGTTCAAAATATGAACAAAGGGCAAAACTGTTAAAAGGGGGCGGTGTTTAGCAATCCAGATATTTTAACTAGTCAATATAATTAAAAACAAATAAAATAATCTAATTATTTAAGTGTACGGGCTGGGCCGGGCTTTTATGGTTAAGACCAAGCCCGGCCCATTTTGTGAACGAGTCTTAAAATTTTGTCCAAACCCTACCAAATATCGGGTGGGCTTACGGGCTTGGGCAGATAGGCCGGCCCTTGAACAAGTCTACTCCTCACCCCGCATGTAGAGTCCAAAAATTACACTGTCAATGTATCAGATAATTATTTAATTAACAATTGTGGCGCACATTATTTTCAAATATAATGATTT
The DNA here is from genome assembly GCA_001974805.1 of Corchorus capsularis. NCBI lineage: Eukaryota > Viridiplantae > Streptophyta > Magnoliopsida > Malvales > Malvaceae > Corchorus > Corchorus capsularis. The sequence continues at coordinate 13,856 of AWWV01013333.1, read as the reverse complement.
GCTTTTAAAAATGTATTAGGACATACAGGCATTTTTTCACATTGTAACTATTTTTTTTTTTTGAGAAATCAAGTAAAGACTTGAATTATGATATAAAGAGAGTTACACAATGCATGGAGGCAGAGCTCCATACCAAACAAAGTATGCACCCTCATCATAGTTTAGATGGGCAATCTTATGAACAACATCATTAATAGAACGACTAATATGATTAAAATTACAAGAAGAGAAAGAAGCAGCCATCTCTAGGATTTCTTGAATCAGACAGTAACTTTGCCATGTTGAAGTAGGTCCTTTTGCTATTTCGTTAATAGCTCTGAGGCAATCACTTTCCACAATGCAGTGCTGGATATTACAGTTTTTCGCAATCAACAGACCAAAATGAATAGCAAAAATTTCTGCATGAAGAACATTAATCACATACGGAAATCGCTTAAAGGCCGAGCAGACAACTTCACCAGATGAATTTCTAATTACGATCCCAAGTCTTGTTGCCTTAGTTGGAGCCGAATAAGCTGCATCTGTATTCAATTTGACATTAATACCAGTAGGAGGTGACCAAACTGCTGGAATTCTTGTTTTCAAGGCTGGTCGATTTCTTGGCGGGATAGCAGAATCAAATTCAATTGCTCGGTTTACCAGAACTAATGGTAATAAGCATTTCTGATTAAAGATACAATTATTCCGATTGGACCAAAGCATCCATAGGACTATGAAAACTCTTTGCAGGCATTTCAATGCTCAGGCTTTGGAGAAAAGATTAGACCAGAGATCATTCCCTTGCAAATTCTTAACAAACTCAATAAGCAAAGGGCAACATAAACTCCAAACTGAAAGACTAAAAGGACAGAAAGAGAAAGTGTGGATTAAAGAATCTTCTTCTCCAGCACATACATCACAGGTCAGTTCAATATCTATTCCTCTGTTTCTTAAAATCTGTTTACCTGGAATTATTCCCCATACCAGTCTCCAAATGAAGTATTTCACTTTCAGTTGAACCTCTGTATGCCAAATCATTCTCTAAATCGCAGGACGGTTCTCAATTGATGGATTCTCTCTACCAAGCAATTTTCTAGCAACAAAATATCCAGACTTTACAAAATACATTCCCACATCTGAATAATTCCAAATGAGTTTATCATCCTGGTAAGTCACAGGCAGTGGAAGTGATAAGATATGATCTACATCCTCTCCAATAAAAAGCTCTTCCAAAAGTGGTATATCCCATTGTCGGGAAGGAGTAATCAAATATGACATATACAATGGCTGAACTAATACTCCTGGATTCGGTGTAGGCAGAAAATTTGGAGCTTTATTGAGCCACTTATCATTCCATACATCAATGTTGAGGCCGAAACCTATTCTCCAGTGGGCACCTTCAATCAAAACCTGTCTTTCGGCCATCAAACTTCTCCATAGAAAAGAGAGGTTATTCCCCATTGAGGCTCTCATAAAATTAGAATTATTGAAATATTTGGCTTTCAAAATTCTAAAACATAATGAATTATCACTATGAATCAATCTCCAACATTGTTTGCTAATAATGCTAGATTGAAAGCTTCTAAGTCTCGGAAACCAAGTCCACCGTCTAACTTAGATATGCATAGAGAGCGCCACTCTTTCCAATGGATTTTTCTGTGCTCCGATGTGTCACCCTACCAATACCGTGCAATGATCATATCTAGCTCATGTAAAAACGTTTTTGGAAATCTGAAAACGCTCATGAGATATTGTGGTATTGATTGTGGAATGGACTGAATAAGATATGTTTTTCCTGCTATTGATAAGTACTTCCCATTCCAACTTCGAATACGGGCAATTAGTCTCTCTTTCACCAACTGTAGTTCCCTCTTTTTGGATCGTCCAACCATAATAGGCAATCCAAGATATTTTTCTGAAGCTAATGAACGGTTAATATTCAAGTGGCTCAAGATATCTTGTTTCACACTATTAGGCACATTGTTACTGAAAAAAACAACTGATTTCTCAATGTTGATCTGTTGCCTGATGCTTTCTGAAAACGATTGAGAATCTCAAGGATCGAATCACAATCAGCCCTCGATGCTTTCAAGAAAAGCATGCTGTCATCTGCGAAGAACAAATGGGAAGTTTGAGGAGCATGTGAAAACACTCTAACACCTTGAATTAAATCATCTTCTTGTGCTTGCTGTAGTAAAGAAATCAACCCTTCCATACATAAAAGAAATAAGTATGTGATCGGACCAAAATTATGCATCTTTTTATGGTCATTTTCCTATGCTTTTTGGGTATTTTATGCTTGATTATGCCTTATATTTGGTATATTTGTGTTTATAGGTGTTAAAGTGAAGAAAAGTGCAAAATCACCAATTTTGTATCTTTTTGGAGCCTTTTTGGATGATTATTTACACAAATATTTTCCAAGGACAATTTGGATGAAGAATGGAGCCAATATGATCGTGATTGAAGAGCTTGAAGAGTCAATTTTATCATCATAAGATTGATTTTCAAGAGTTTGAAGCAAAGGAGAAAAGTTGAATTTCAAAGCAAGAAGACATGTCAAGTGTCGTTGGAGCACTGGAGCACATGGGGTGCGAGGCAAACCACATGGGGTGCCAAGCTTACCGCATGGGCGCCCAGCGCCAGTCGGGCATACCACCCAGCCAACACATGGGCACTGTCGACCTGGGGCTTGAGAGCAACGCCTTGGGCGCACAAGCCATTGACATGGGCGCCCAGGGGGAGTCGCGGCCAGCCATGCGCGCGCGCCAGACAACCATCATGTGTCACTTCACCTTGAAGCTTCTCCAATTGTTTCCAGATTTGGCGACCCTTCTGTATTTTGGCCATAACTTTTGATCCAGAACTCCGTTTAAGGCGTATGAGTAGGCGTTGGAAAGCTAATTCCAAGTTCTACAACTTTCGTGTTTCGGTTGAAGCCCAGTTCGGACGTTTTCATGGATGAAAATGCCCCTGAAGTTAGCGGACAGAAACTGTCTTGGGCCTTTCTTGCGGGATTGATCAAATTAAGCCCAAATTCTTATTTTGATTAGCTTGAAGACTTGGAGAGCAGCCCAACATGTCCTTAGGTTTTGTTTAGCTCTAAATTAACCCTAAGTCACCCTCTATAAATACCCTCTTAAGTCTAAAACCCTAGACACACCTAACCAAACATATCATACACATCTTTTCTCTAGGTTTTGCGATTTTGAGGAGGAGGCAGCCGCCCACCTCTTTGCTTTGTAAGTCTCTCATGGATTGCAAGCAATCCATGAGTAGCTAAACCTTTTATACTTCTTTTCCTTAGGTATTTTTGATCAATGAATCTTTGGTGAGACTTTTGTTCTTAATAATTTGATTTTTCTGTTTGAATATGTTTCTTATCTCTATACTTCATCTTATGTGTTCATATTTTGATTGATTTGTGTGCGCAGCTTATCTTGATAGTTTGAATACTATAGTTAGATTAAGTTGGCTTAAGTTAAGTCGATGTTGGTCACAAGTGACAATTGAACTAGAAGTTCTAGATTTATTGGGATATCAAACCTTGTTGAAATCTTTAGGCCGAGATGGAAATTGACGTAGGCAAGTTTGGTATTGATTTATCATGCATGTGGATAAGTAAAGGTTAATGCGTATTCTAAGGGTTGAAATAGACCTGCAATTAGAATATTTGTGATTAATTGTCAGCGAGATGCGGGTTAATCTTCATAGCATGTTGGAATGAGCATCACGTTTGATTCCTAAACCAATTATTCAAATGGAGTTGTTTAAAATATTAAGAGGATTACTTTGTTTCATTGAAAATTGTTGTCTACGTCTTAGGCTATATATCGATTTGGGATAATTTATGATTCTTAATTGATTGCAATTTAAGTCAAATTCATGTTTAGTGTCTATGATCCATGATTCAATTGATCAAATTACTTACTTAAAGGAGAAAAAGTATGCTTTTATCCCTTGATTTTCTCTTTAATTATTTTCTAGTTATTTAGTTTAGATTTATTTAAATTGTTCTCTAGTTTAATTTGATAATTCAAAAATCCATAAAAATCTCTTTTTGGTGAGGTTTTCTTTTGTAAGATTTACCTTTGATTCGATCATACCTTCCCTGTGGATTCGACCCCTACTTGCCCTAGCTATTTGTTATTGGTTTGTGGGGATTTATCTTGTGATTTGATCAACGACCGATCACAATTTTGGCGCCGTTGCCGGGGAAGGTTTAAGTAATTGAAGGCAAATTATTACTTAAGAATTTCTTACCCTTATTCTTTATATTTTTCATTATTTTTCTTTTCAATTTTTAGTTTAGTTAATTTTTCCTTTACATTTTATTTTCAAGTTACTTGTTATTGTTGGATTTTTCGTTCAAGTTCTTTCTAGGTGTTGTATGCCAAATACAAGGAGTAGTGGTACCAAGGACTTAGTATTCAATTCTGAGCCTGAATGTACACTCTTTGCACTAAGGAAGGAGAATTTGCCTAGAGAGCAAGGAGGAGATTCGTCAACACCAAGTTCTCAAGCTAGGTCTCCACGATCCACCACTTCTTCTTCAAGTTTGGAATCACAATCCCCAAGAGGAAACATGGCCGAAGAAAACAACAACAATAGGACTTTGAGGGAGCTTGCTGCCCCAAATGTGACTACACAGCGCTTAGCAATTCAATATCCAACCAATGAAGAAAATTTTGAGATCAAGTCTGGATTCATTCAATTATTGCCAAAATTTCATGGTATGCCTGGAGAAGATCCACATCGACATCTCACAGATTTTCAAATTGTTTGTTCATCCATGAAGATGCAAGGTATCTCTGAGGGGCAATTCAAACTTAGAACTTTTCCTTTTACCCTTATGGATCGTGCAAAGGATTGGTTGTACTACATGCCTAGTGGTTCAATCACTTCTTTGACAAGCCTTAAGAAGTTGTTTTTGAAAAAATTCTTTCCTGTTCATAAAGCCTCAAGCATTCGAAATGAGATAAGTGGAATTAAGCAATCCCAAGGCGAGACTATTTACGAGTTTTGGGAACGTTTCAAAAGGATGTGCTCAAGTTGTCCAAATCATCAAATTCCTCAACAATTGCTTATTCAGTATTTCTATGAGGGTTTACTCCCATTTGATAGATCTTCCATAGATTCTGCAAGAGAAGGGGCTTTCATCGACAAGACTCCCACCAATGCTTGGACTTTGATCGAGAACATGGCCGCAAACACACAACAATTTGGTACTCGCGAGAATTGTGCACAAAGAGATGGAAACATTAGAAGAATCAACGAAGTCTCAACCCATTCCTCTACATTGGAGCAACGAATTGAAGAATCAAATCAACAAATTGCTTTGCTCACTGATTTGGTCAAATCGAACTTATCAAGTGTGTCAAAGGTTTGTGGAATTTGTTCATTAGGACATCACACGGATAAGTGCCCTAGTTTGGTCGAAGATGATGTTAAAGAAGTCAATGCTTTAGGAATGCAAGAGGGATTTCAAAGGAAACAAGAGCCATTTCCAAGGAGCTACAATTCTTATGGGAACCAAGGTGCTTATCAAGCAAGGCCGAACAACTATCCAAGGCAATCTTTACACTATTCTGAGGCAATGCAACAAATGAGAGAGACCATGGAGATCATCAAGAAACAATTAGGTCAATTGGCAAGTGATGTGAGTGAGCTCAAAGCACAAGGCCAAAACAAGATCCCATCTCAACCCAAATTGCCCCCTAAGGAGAATGTGAATGCTAAACCATATCCAACTAAGCCTACGATGGATGAAGGGACAAGAAAGAAAGAAGAAGAATTGCATGTGCTAGTGAAGGAGATCAAGATTGAAGATGATGAAACCAAAGCCAAAGAAAGTTCTGTGGACAAGTCCAAATTGGATTCAAAGAAGGAACCTTTTCCAACCAAGTCAAGGAAATCAATGAAAGAAGATGAAGATCAAGACATCTTGGATATTTTTCGAAAGGTCGAGGTCAACATCCCACTTCTTGATGCGATTCAACAAGTGCCAAGGTATGCAAAACTTCTTAAGCAATTGTGTACAAACAAGAAAAGGTTGCAAGGTAAGTTGAATGTTGGAGCAACAGTTTCTGCTGTTTTGCAAAGACATTTACCTCCAAAATGCAAGGATCCTGGTATGTTTTCAATTACTTGTTCAATTGGAAATACTATCATTGATAATGCTATGCTTGACTTAGGAGCATCTTTAAGTGTCATGCCTTATTCTTTCTATCAAACTTTAAAAATTGGTCCTTTAAAATACACTGATGTTGTTCTTCAATTGGCCGATGGATCTTTGGTACATCCTAAGGGTGTGCTAGAGAATATTTTGATTAAAGTGCAACATTTAATTTTTCCTATTGATATTTTTGTTATGGAAATGGAAGGAGAAATTACAAAGGATCAATGCCCTTTTTTATTAGGAAGACCTTTCCTAAGGACTTCTCACACCAAAATCGATGTTTTTGATGGTTCATTGACGATGGAGTTTGATGGTGATGTAATTCATCCCAAACTTTCATCAAATTTATCTTTGAAAACTAATGATTTTGTTTGTGTAGTGGAAAAGTGGGTAAAGAAAGAGTTAGGTACAACATCTTCAACCATGACAAGTGAGCAACTTTCAAAGGGGAGGCAAAGGATTACAAGCTTTCGACAACGCAAGGATGAGAATTTCCACCTAGCTTGGGAGAGATTCAAGAAACTTTGTGCCAATTGCCCTCAACATGGCATTTCACAACAAGTTTTGATCGAGTGTTTTTATCAAGGATTAGAAGTCGATGATCAACTTCTTGTGGATAGCATCAACAACATACCCTTGTGTGATCGTACTGTGAAGGACGCATATGAAGCATTGGAAGCTTTGACTCAAGCAATTGCACCTCCAAGTTGGATCAAGAAGAAGAACAAAGAGAAGCTTGGAGAAAGAGGCAAAATTTCCAACAACACGCGCGAAGATGCCAACAAGGAATTGAAGGAAGCTCGAGAGAAGTTACTCAAGATTGATGGAACCATAATTGAACTTTTCAAAGCCATGAGTGACACTCTCAACATCACCGTGGAACTTTTAAAGGAGCACACTCAACGTTCCTTCACCAATGGAGAATAGTCCACGAGGATGTCTAGCCAAAGACAATAAATGAAGGTGCTAATTGGGAGGCAACCCAATACACTAACACCTATCCTTTTCTTTTGAATTTTCTTTTTCTTAGTTATAGGTCATTTTGCATTTTCAATTCAAGGGAATCAATCAAGCAATGGAGACAAGGAAAGGAAGCACACATCAAGAGCATTGGAGCTTACACTTTGCATAAATAGAGAAGCTTTCTTGAACTTCAATCTCATTTAATTTTCTATGTTTGATTAATGATTGATGATATTAATTTTCTTGAATTGAATGATTTTCCATGCATATTATCATTGTACAATTGTCTCATGCATCTCATACATATAAACTCTTAAGTGATAAGAACATAAGGTCAATCTTTTGATGGTCATCAAGTGGAATTTTTGGTGAAAATCAAGTGTTTTTGGATTGAAGAAATTTGGAATATGGTAAGATTTTTGGATGGTAATTGAGTTGAAGTTGGAATCGAGTTTGGTAGCAAAAATTGCAATTGGAAGCAAAAATGCCCCGATCCCAGCTGGGGCCCCATGCCGCAAGCCTGGGCACCCAGCTGGGCAGCCCTAGTGCCCAGCCGCTAAGGCCAGCGCTGGAGGCCGACGCTGGCCGGGCGCCCAGGCGCTTTGCTTGAGCACCCAGCCAGATGGCTTAGACACCCAGGTGCCGCGGGCTGTGCGCGGACAGCGCCACGCACCCATGACCATGCTGAGCCTTCCAACTCACAACACCCATAACCCATCTCAAACACTATGAATACCACCCAACACCCACCTTCATCCAAAACCCACTTAATTTTCTTTTCTCTTGCCTACATTCACATATTCACTCACTTTAATTTTCAAATTTCACTACTTCATCACTTAAAAATCATTTCTTTCATCTTTTTATCACCTTAAACACTTACCCATTAGATTTTCCAACACTTTTCCCATCAAATCCATCAATTTTTCAAATTTTCAAGTTTTGGGAAAGTGATTGTTTTCTTTGGATTCTTGTTTGGAGTGATTAGAAAGGAGATAAGAGATAGTTTGGAAGTTGATTGGAGCATTTTAGAGCATTGGGGAGTGCTACATTGGATCTTAAAGAAAGATTTTTCAAGAAACCCTACAAGGTAACCTAGTGCTCACCAAGTGTTTGAGAAAATGTCAACATCGCACGCCTCACCAATTGAGGAGAAAACCGCCATACAACCTTTCCTTAGTGTGCCACCACCAATATTTGTTGATAATGAGTGTCAAGAGTGGTATGGAGCAAGGTATCACAACTATTTCATTATTGAAAAAGTGCTTCCAACCAATATTGATCAAGAACTTGGAGTTAGCCCATTGTTTGTCAATAGAGGTTGGGGACCACTTCTTCAAGTAGATGGATACTACTATCCCAATTTGGTGAAGCAATTTTATGCCAACATGGACAAGGAGCGTGAATGTTATTCCTACACCATCAACACAATGGTCAAAGGTAAGTACATTGTAGTTGATGAGGAATACTTGTGCCGTTTGCTTGATTTGAACAATGAGGGTAGTATGTTCTATTTTACTTATGTTAATGGAGAGCAAAGGACCGCCACCGAGAGCACATGGAAAAGGGATGGTGCTTTAAGGAGGTTTGACATTTCTATTGGTATGGATAGCCAAGGGAATAGAGAGGTAAGAGTCAAGTATATGGAACCAAGGGATAGACTTGTGTGTTACTTACTGCATCATAATGTCATTCCTAGGAGTAGTAACAAACATAAGCTTCGCATTGAAGACTTCTATGTGGTAGACAAGCTTTGCCATGGATTAGGTCATTGTAATGGAATACCAATGGCTAGGTTGTTACTCTCAAGGATGTGGGAAGTGGTTCATTCTTCACATGAAGATAAGGCATTTGTTTTCCCATTGTTGATTAGCAAGATTTTGGTCAATGAAGAAGTTGAAGTCGATGGTGAGTATTGCTTGAACAATGAAGACAATGTCATTGATGTGAATTGTTTAAGTCATTTGGGTTTAAGGAGGAGAGTTATTGCCAATGAGGTACATTGGTACAATGTGCAAAGAAGGACTTATGCACAAGGACTTGAACAATCACAAGGGACAAGACAACCATCCTTGGAAGTTGATGAAGAAAATTTCCAAGAGCTTCCTATGAGAGAATTTCAAAAACTCATGGTTCGAGAGATTTGGCAACATAGGTGTGAAATGAGAGTTTACATGGAGCGAATGGAGGACACCATACGTGATTCCATGGGCCAAAGGAGGCCAAGGAGAGGCCACTGATTCTTATCCTTAGGATGTCATATGTTATGAACTCTATTATGTTTTGCATTTTTATCATGACATTGCATGCATTTGTATTTGTATTTGTTCTATTTGGATCTTATGTAAGACTTATGTTTTTGGATGCTATGATTGATACTATGTTTGATTAATTTGCTTAGATTGAGCTTCAACTTTCTTGGTGAATTAATTCTTGCATGTGTTTAATTAATTAGATTACCCCACTTATTGTGTTTGGATTGCTAGTAAATGATTATTTGATTTGTCTTGAATTATGGGTCTTCCTTACAAGTCAAATTTGTCATTATGCACTTAAAAATATTAGGCTCTTTGAAATTTTTGTCATTAGGCTCTTTAAATTTGTCATGAGCCTATTGAAATTTTTTGTCAAAATACTAGCACAACACACATTGAGGGCAATGTGTCTTTTAAGTATGGGGGAGGAATTAGTCTATTTTTAAGATCCTATTTTCTTTTCTATCTTATTGATTAGAGATAAATTTTTCAAAATTTTTGAAGAAAATTAAAAATTGTTTTGTATTTCTATTAAGTTTTGATTTAATTTCCATGAGTATAGTCTTTTATAATATTAATTTGGTTTGGATACATTGAAAATATTTTTCAAATTTTCTTATGTATAATCTCATTCTTTGATCAAGAAGTGTAATTAATAAGGTCTTTCATACCCAAAAATGTTTTGGCAAGTGCATTACTTCTAGAACTTGTGTTGAATCTTGTGTACATTCATAGAAGTATGACATGGATATATCAAAGACTAAGTGTGGGGGTATGAAGGGTAGCTTAAATATTTTAAAGAAGTGCTTTCATGAAAGAGGAGAAGAGGTATTTCTGTTTAAAAAAAAAATTCCATTGTTGTCACTCTTTTCTTTAACAAAAGGAGTTAGTAACCCTTGGAAAGAGGATAAGAGGCATGGAATGCGGAAATATTGTCCCTCTTTGAAAGAAAATGAGTGTTAGTAACCTCAAAAGAAAAATGGTGTTAGTAACCCCTAAATCATGAACACTTCTAAGGTTAGTAACCTTGCTTTCTTAAAAATAAGCCATCCTTTTAAGCCCATTCTAATCTTTGATGAATATCCATGATATTGCTTTCTCTTTGGAAATAGATGTAAATATAAGTTTATGGTAAGTTTTCCTTGTCAAATTCATCCAAGGTATGTGTCGCAACGTCCCGGGTCTGGGGTGTCCGAACCCTATCGCTGAACGACTTTAAAAAGAAAACCTAAATACGGGAGTCGCCACTAATCTTTTTTAACCTAGGTGTGATTAGCCACCTATCAGATTATTAAGTCTAATATTAACCTAAGCTTGGCAAATGCAACACTAAACTTAATAAAAGGTCTTCTAACCAGAGTCTTAAAGGTTCGGGAGTCGGGTACGCGTGGGGAAGGATTAGCACCCCCACGACGCCCGTCAAAAAGATGGCACTGACTAGTCTAGAATTAACTGTGGGTTTCTATTATTGGTTGTCTTTATTCCTAAAGTATTTTCATGCCATTAAACTCTTTTATTAATCTTTGAAATTAAACAAATAAACAAGTAAAGATAGGTTTTGGATTTTGAAATTGGAATGTTGGGGACTTCCCCGTTTACTATTTGTTCTCTTTTTGGACTCCTAATCGAGGCAAAAATAACCCTATTTTTATGGCTATTTTACTATGTTTTGGGGTCTATTTATGCTCTAATTTGCCTTATTTTGATGATATTTGTGTTTTGAGTCTTTAAGAGATGTGAAATTGGAAATTTGTTAATTTTCACTACTTTTGGAGTTATTTTGATGACTTTTTACACAGATATGACTAAAGTAATTTTGAGTATAGATTTGGAGATTCGAAGTTCGTGTTTGAAGATTTCTTGAAGATAATTTGAAGATTTGAAGATCATTGAAGAATTATTTCAAGGAGCAAGAATTGAAGATTGGAGCTTAAATTGCAAAGGATTGGAGTCAAGCCCAGAACAAGCTCGGAAGTTAAGGGTTTTTGGATAATTTATATGGGATTATACTCAGTCCATATAAGTCCATAATTGGAGTTAAAATCCTAATTGGTGGTGCCTATATCCAAGGAATTATCCAAATCCCGTAATTTCCCGTAACTAGTCCTATTTGGAGTAAGAATTGGCGCAGTCTCGGTAGAAAGGCCATAACTTTCTGCTCAGATGTCCGTTTTAGGCCCATGAGTAGCCGTTGGAAAGCTAACTCCGAGATCTACAACTTTCCTTTGAAGTCCAAAGCCCAGTTCTGCCGTTTTCAAGCCCAAAACTGATGTCGAAGTTGCTGTGCGATTTCTGAAAATTTCAAGATCCTACTTTCACTTGAATTTTGACCCTAGGAAGACTTTTAAGCCAACATGGAGACCAAGTCAGCCCCTAGAACGTCCTAGAGTCCTATCCTAAGTCTAATAGGAGTCTTTAGGTTATTTTTCTTCTATAAATAGCCACCTCAGGTCTAGGTTTTTATATATTCTCTCTTTAGAAAAATATATTGTAGAATTGCTTGAAGATTTGGAGGAGAAACCCTAGGATCCGCCGCTCCCTCTTCTTCTTCTTCCATAGATAAGTTTTCTTCTTCTTATTTGTGGATGTTCACTCAATTCTTGAGTGAGTAATCCTTTTCTTTTCTCCAATGTAGAATTTAATTGATCTCTTGACTATTATCATGGTGAGATTTTGTGCTTATATATGAAAATTGTTTTGGGTATTTCTTAAATCTATGCATGAATTCCATGTTAACTTGTTTGATTGGTTGAAGTCGACAATATCATGATAATTGAGTTTGCATTAGCTAAATTAAATCTTGAAGGATCTTCGGATTTAATTGTGTGGTAGCAATTGGAGATGAAGGATCTTCTTTCCAAGGGAAATAAGAATCAATGGGTGAGTAATTGCTTGTTGTGCTTGTAAATTACTAGATCTTAATGCTTTATTCTTGAGTAATTATCACACTAGATCAAGAGGTAGTTGTTTAAAGAATAAAAGGGATAATTCACAACTGGATCAAGAGCTTTATCTAATTTAGGTAATTTAGGATTAAATTCCAAGCAAGGTATTCAACGTTTTCATAATCTTTAGATATCAATGATCCATGTTATTTATGTCAAGAGGGAGATTAATTCTATGTTGGAGGGTTTTCTTTAATTGTTTTCTCAATCTATTCATTGCTTTTTAATTAATTGTTTTCTTTAATGTTCTTGACTGCTTTCTTAGTTAATTTTACTTGTTTGTGAGATTTAATTCAATTCTACTTCCAAAATTCTCTTTATTTATTTTGTTTTTAATAAGAAAAAGAATAATAACCTATCTCTCTGTGGGATCGACCCCTACTTGCCCTAGCTATTTATAGTTAGTAATTGTTGGGATTATTTTTATGATTGCTGACGACCGATCAACTCCTCATGATGAGGATTTTCTTTAAAACTTACCGTTAAAACGAGTCTATTTGAAAAATGATATTTGAATGTTTTGAAAAGACTTAAATTGAACACTTTGAAAACTTGATGGGAACTTTCCCAATTTGAAAAGACCTAAATTGAATACTTTGAAAACTTGATGAAAATTTTTTGATTTTTGAATTTTGATTTGATTTTTTTTGGAATTTTGGAAAACCTTTTAATTTAACTTTGAAAGACTCATTTTTTCTTTTTGATTTTTTTATCTTGGAAAACTAAAAGAGAACAATTCTCAAACATAAATTCTTTTTTAATTTTGAAGAAAATGATTTTATTCTATTTCATTTTCAATTTCCATTTTTTTTGGATTTTTAAACTTTAATTGAAAATTACTAAATCTAAACCCTAGATGCATGAATGCACGTGATGCATGATTTCCGGTTAAATTCAATTTTACCGAGTGATTATACGAGAGACATCATTTGGGAACCTTCCACTTGATTCGTAAGACCCCCAAATGAATGCCTCAAGCCTAGGAAATCCGGATTAAAATGGACAATGCTGTCAACATTTCAACCGGTTATTCCATCACCGGAGTCCATTTACTTTTCTCAAATGAGCATGGCATAATCAATAAGGAAACATGAATATTAAAGATAAATATGGATGTACATGCAATTTACTTAATTTCTAGATTTAAATTTTATTTAATTTAAAGACCCATATATATACTAATGAAAGGAACAAACCCGAGTACTAAACATTTAAGGCTCAAATTTAATTACTAATAGCTAAAGCCCAAAACTTTATCCTAACACTAAAGCCCAAGTCATATATAAAAGGAAACCCAAATCTGAAGCCCAAGTACTAACACAAGCCCAATACAACATTTACCCAATTTCCAAAATTCTATTTCACCAATTATCAAAAGCCAATCTCAATTTCTAAGTTACTAAACTAATAATATCTAAATATTTTATTCCTAAATTCCCAGTTATTTTACTTAATATTTAAACTATCTAAGCTAAAACACTTCTTTCTAACTCCTAAATTGCTTTATCATTTTAATTCTAAACTAAAGACCAAGTT
>AWWV01013331.1:0-15019 GCA_001974805.1 Corchorus capsularis | reverse complement strand
TGAACACGGAAATGACCTTACATCTTTATGTGCACTCAAAAAACAAATTGTACTCCTTATTCATATTAAAATGCGACTTCAAGGACTTAATTGATGTGAAATTAATGACTAAATTGCATCTATTAACAAACCTAGACACTGAATGAACTAATTTTCAATGACCTAATTGAACAACTAACCAACATTTCGCTTAACTACGTAATATATCACGAAAGTAATGCATAGTATAAATACCGAAATTCCAACAGAAACATAACAAAACCTAAGCTTTACCTTCTCTCACTTTCTCTCTCCTCCGTCTGTTTCTCTCTCTGCACCGCCCGGAAATCGTACCACCGCAGTCTCCGCCTTGGTCCGCCGTGCCAGAGCTGTTACCGGCGTCGAATGGTCACCAAAATTTGCAGAAACACTCTCCTCGACCTCCTCGTTCCGGATCTGTAGTTAGTTTCCTCGGAATCCCACCGGAACCGCTTCGAACGTGCCTTGCCGAACCGAAGTTTTAGAACTCAGATTCGCCTGATCTAGCCGTTCGATCGAGCCACTCCTTAGATAAGTCTTTCCCCTCTCTATTCTTCCTTTTGACCGTGGGAAATTTGATTCTAAAGCCTCTAGCTAATAGTTCCTCTCTAGACCGAAACTAACTCTCATTTTTCTGGGTTTTACAGGAAATGGCTAACGAAAGGACTAGTGAAGGTAAAAGGGAGACCCGAAACTAAAGGAAACAACAATGGAAACAAGGTAAAGACTTCTTTTTTTGGTTTTGTTGGTATTTTCTGTTTTGATTTATGTTTAACGACGAAAAGAAGAAAAAGATGAATCTTTTAATGTATTCTGATGAAACTGATTAGAAAACTACTTAGAGATTTCTTGTTTTCGATATTGTCCAAAAGACTAAAATAAAAAGGCTTCTTTCTTTTTTGGGGGATTTTCTCTGTTTGGTGCTACTGACTATACTAGAAAAGTGAAGGAACTAGAATTTTTTTTTGATTTTGAGATGGATTACTGAAATTGGAGAAAAAAAAGACTCTGCTATGCTAAAGATTATTAAAAATGCTTCCTTCTGATGGAGAGAAAAAATCTGAACTTTTTTCTTAGACTCTGCTAGGGTTTTTTTCAGTCTTGGAAACTGTGCCTCCCTCCTCCCTTGGTTTGAGATAGAGAGGGATTTTATACCGTAGTTGGTCTTGGAAATGAATGGTTAAGAATCCGTCTCTGCTTTGGTCTAACGGTTTTAAATTTATTCTCATGCGGCTCTGTTGAACTCTGTGATTGGTCTTTGTTGCTGATGTGTTTTTGGGAGTGGTTGAGTGCAATCATCCTGTGTGCGTGTGAGCATGGTTGTGAGGGAGTATGAGTACTGATGCTATCATTTTTGTTGCATTTGATATTACCTTTACTCTTGGATTTAATCTAACAGTACCCTTGATGTATTTAGTGATACATATCACCACATGTGACCACTGCCCCTGTCCTTGCTGTTTAAACGACCTGGCATTTTTACTGTTCCCATAATGACATGGAATTTCGTTCATTCCTGATTCGCTATGTACTTGTGTAATCTGTGTGCTTGAGTGTGTCTGTGTGTGGATGGCACATGTTGATGCTGCATTGATCATCTGAACCCTTGTCTATTTACCAAAATCTGTACTTGGCTTACCTGTTTTCCATCTTGAGTGACCTCCTCCTAGTATTCTGATCTTCTGGCTGCTGTTCAAAGCTGCATTACACCTTAGATGCTCTGCTCCCTACATGATTCTGACTAATCAAATTTTATCCTTGGTCTCCAATACTTGGCTAATGATCTGACCATTTTTGTCCTCTTGCAATTTCACTGCTGCCAGTTGTTGATAATCAACTGTTAACCTCATTTTGTGTTTGTCCAAGTGACATTCTCCCTTGCTTAATCTTCATTTAACATTTCCTGACTGTTTTTGGGCTCTGCCAAGATTACTAACCACCTCTAAAATGTGCTTTGCAGGTACTTTTGGGACAAAAAGGGATTAATTGATGGAAGAGCATGTGCCAATTCGGACCAAGGGACCACGACTAACTCATATTAGAATGTAATTCTGTATGTGATTTGGAAATGAATAAAATGAGTTCTTTTTCTTTTCACCAGTTTGAGTTGAATTGTTCCCAAATAAGAACAAGGGAATGCGGCCTAAATGAAGTAATTAACCGGCCCAAGAATTTTATATTTTATACCAATGAGAGTTCAAAACCAAAAGGACCAAGAACAATAGCAAAAGGAGTGGTCTAATAAAGAAGGTCCAAACGGAAGCCCATAAAAGAGAAAGGAGTCCAATTAACAATTTGTCCAAATAAATAGGAATATGAAATGGAAAGAGAAACGGGGACAAGGCCTATCCCAAAAATATATTTAAAAATTAAGAGGAGAAGAAAACTGAAGAAGAAAACGGCCCCAACTAGATAAGAAAAGGAAAAGTAAGATATTGGGCCAATCAATCGGTCCTAATTTTATTAAAATGTAAATTAGAATATTGACCCAAGTTGCAAATGACAATCCACAAGATAATAAACGGATCCAAAATGCTCCAATGCTTAAGATAAAAACAATTAACTATCCTAAACCCAAAAATGGGGTGTCTACAGCTGCCCCTCTTTGCGAGCTTGTTAACTATCAGGAAATGCACAAAGAAGTAATTTGTATTCTTTCTGAGAGTTGGGAAGCGCGCAAAGACATAGACACCCGTTTTATTGGAAAAGTTTCAAACAAGTAATTTGAAATCTTAAGGAGAGACCACCCTGGATCATTGAAAATAAATTGAAGAATTGAACAAAGACCACCATGGATCATCGAAGTAAATTGAAAGCATTGACATATTGGAATTGAAACATTGAAGAATTGAATTTGAAGAATTGAAATTGAAACATTGGAAAAAGGAAATTGAAGTATCAAAGAAACGGAATTGAAGCATTGACATTTGGAATTTGAAGAATTGAAATTGAAGCATTGAAATATTGACACATTGAAGGATCGAATTTGAGGAATTGTAATTGAACCATTGAAGAATTGATATTGAAGAATTGAAGAATTGAAATTGAAACATTGAAGGATTAAATTTGGATAATTGAAGAATTGAAATTTGAAGCATCGAAGGATTGAATTTGAAATTGAAATTGAAGCATTGAACAATTGAAGAATTGAAGAAAGACCACCCTGGGTCATTGAAGTGAATTGAAAGCATTGACATATTGGAATTGAAACATTGAAGAATTGAAATTGAAGCATTAAAATATTGAAATTGAAACATTGGAAAAAGGAAATTGAAGTATCAAAGAAACGAAATTGAAGCATTGACATTTGGAATTTGAAGAATTGAAATTGAAGCATTGAAATATTGACACATTGAAGGATCGAATTTGAGGAATTGAAATTGAACCATTGAAGAATTGATATTGAAGAATTGAAAAATTGAAATTGAAACATTGAAGGATTGAATTTGGATAATTGAAGAATTGAAATTTGAAGCATCGAAGGATTGAATTTGAAATTGAAATTGAAGCATTGAACAATTGAAGAATTGAAGAAAGACCACCCTGGGTCATTGAAGTGAATTGAAGAATTGAAGCGTTGAGTAATTGAAAAATTGAAGCAATAAATAATTGAAGAATTGAAGAAATAAATTGAAGTATCGAAGAATTGAATAATTAAAGAGTTGAAGAGATAAATTGAAGCATTGAATAGTTAAATAGTCGAAGAGATAAATTGAAGTATTGAAGAATTGAATAATAAAAGATTTGAAGCATTGAATAGTTGAAGAAAGAGATTATTTTGATATAAAGTGAAACATTGAGGGATTGAAGAATTGAAGCTAATTGAAAATTAATTTGGGGAACATGCCCCAAAGGCATTTAAAGATCATTCAATATCCTTGTCTTGATGAAGAGCTCTAATTGTTGAAACCTTTCTGCGGGAATCTCTGATGATACCTGTGCAAAAATTTTTCATGATGTAATGCAAAATGCATGATAATGCAATATGTATTACATGTTTTGAAGTTCTTTTGTTCATAGATTCACGGTTCCGCATGGTTCCCAATGTATTCCGTCCAATCCCTAAGCACTTGATACTCCACTAAATGCTGCTTGTTAAACTAGATATCTTCTTTTTATAGGCTTTACTTCGCCTATTTCTCTTCCTATCTTGTCTCAATTTACCCTTAATCTCTTGCCTTATGCCTTAAGTCCCCTTCCGATTGGCATTTGCTTTGATTTTTTGATTCTTTTGCCCCAAGATTGCTTGCCTCCTTTTATCCCCAATTTGAGTGTTTTGTGAGCAGTTTCATACATGTTCGCTCTTTATGATCAATGATGAAATGAAGTGCAGGTATTCAGAAGTTATTATTACTGAGGAATATAAATAATACATACACAAGAAGAACACATATAAGAAAGATAGCGCCTCATGACAAAGAATACTCAGACGATGATTTGGTGTTGTGCCAAAGGATTCTCAAACCAAGTTTTGGTTTTGCTATTCCCGACTCAGTCTGGACCAGACCCTCACCCTTTCGACCTTAAGAGATGTTCTTGAAGTATGTATTCCACGGTTTGTGCCTTTCCATTTTGAACCGTTCTTTGTAGGCTTGCAAGCTGACCTTGTCTTTTTACCTCAATCCTCTTTTCAATCCCTTCTTTATTTTGTTTCCTTATCGAAGTTTTGAGGTGGCTCCTTGAATTCCCATCCTTGCTCTAGACTGCCCTTTTTCGGGTTTTCACCCTAGAGCTCTTTTCCATTCATTTTTTCATTTTCTCATTTTTTTATTTTTCATTTTTTTCATTTTTTTTCATTGCACTTGGAAACTCCTAATTGACTCAAAAGCTTTTTTCAAAAGTTTTGACCAAAACATTTTGCAAAAAGGACTATTTTTGTTGAGGAAGAATCTCTTCTCGGCTATCCTCACTTGATCAAAGATGGACTTTTATTAGGCACGTAATGTAGGCTAGGGTTTGTGGTTGCCAAAGAAAGGATTTAAAGGCTCAAAATGTATTTAAGGGTGTTCTAATCAAGGATCATTTTTGTCATGTGAAGAATCTTACCGTATCAATTGTCCTTTGCTCCATCTTATACTTTTAATTTCTCTCTCTCTCTTTCACTTTCACTTCCACTTTTGATTTTGGTTTTGATTTTGATTTTTTTTTTGTTTTTTTGTTTTTGGTTTTGCACTTTTATTGACCTTCGATTTGAACGTCTTGATGGAGTGAACTCAATTACTATCGGGATGCCCCATCCAACGCTGAGTTCGAACCTTTTCTTTCGAGGCTGATCCTTCTTCACCTTTTGCCCCCTAGTGTGGAGGGTGATCCTTGATTAGGGTTTATTGATAAGAAATAATTAATTAGACTCAAAGGGGGTCAGCAATAAATATGTTTCTGTAAGTGAAGGGAATATGAAAGAAAGCCATTTATCACTTCAAGATTGGATATTTTCATTGAAGAGGTTCCTCATGAAAACGAGTTTCAAAAATTATTTATTTTTTTTGAAAAACATTTTTGAAAAAACATTTTTGAAAATCATGACTCTCTTTTGAAAAACATTTTTGAAAACCATGACTCTACTATTCCAAGTGCCTTTATTTATTTATTTTTTTCATCATCATTTCATTTTTTTTGGACTGGGAATTAGTTTTTTGAAAGAGAATCTTGCCACCTAACTAGGATGACCTGTATCATGGCTTCCTTCGTGTCCAGTGTTTATCAGCTTTGTGGATCCCTTATGGAATGGATCTGTTTTAATCTCGAAAGGTCTGAGGGTAGTGTCTGATCCTCAATGTCTTCATGGTCGAGTTCATTAGCATTTTTCCATCATTGAACCCCGGCTCATCTTGAGCGTCTTTGCATTCATTGTCAGTTAGCCTGAACAGTAGAATATATACATATACTAAAAGCAGAATAAATAGCAAATAATAAATGGAACATATAAATGAAGAGAGAATGAGGACTTATTTAAACTTCTGAAGTGCACTTTATTTCATTACTCATGATAAAGAGAAAAACATGTAAGATGATATGCATGTAAAAGAAAGCCCAACATAGAACTATTCACCAACACTCTTAGGCATAAGTGCCGGGATAACAGTTATTACATCTCCATACTACTAAAGTAAAACTGCATTCATTCTTTGCTCAACTATTTGAACCAACTGGTTAATCTAAGGTATCCATCTTTTTCTGGCAGGCTCTCAACCACAGCACTGGTAACTGATTCCTTTCGATTCCTCATCCTTCTTCTTCACAACTCCATCATTTCCTTGCAAATCCATTTTCCCATTTCTTGTCATTTGGCCAACACCCATCATAATGGTTGAACTACAGTCCCCAGACAATGTAGCAAAACTATGCCCATGCTTCTTGGATACTTGGTGGTCATCTGTATAAGGGAGTGGTTGTGGGGCTGGCACAACTACGGATGCTGCTGACCTTTGGTGCATTGGTGTTGGAACCTTAATAGGTGGTCCCTGGATAACTGGCTTCTCCATTAAGGGGATTGGAACAAAGAGCTGAGACTGTTCCTTAACTGTCATACTCGCCTCCCTGACTGGCTTCTCCACACAAAACTCAATTTGATGCTCATCCATCAGCTTTTGCAGTTTTCCTTTGAACTCCGGGCACTCACAGATCCCATGTATCCCCCCATGATATGGACATACTTCTTCTAGCTCTCCATCTTCAAACTCCCCCCTTTCGACCATTCCTGCCTTCACTAAAGCCTTAAAGACTTAACTAAGAGGAGTGGTTATCTCAGAAACCTCCTGTTTGATGATTTCTCCAATTCCAACCATATTTGCTTGGGCTTTTCCATGATCCGGCAGAGGATTAACTTGGGCCACATTGCCAAAACTTAGCTTTCCAGACCTCACTAATTCTTGTACAGTATACTTCAAGCTCCAGCAATTCTCTGTTGTGTGCCCCTCGGTCCCGGAGTGATAATCACAATGGGCTTTAGCATCATACCATGCTGGAAGCGGAGGTTTAAGGGGATTAGCATAAGGCAACCTTTGCAGTAAGTTTTGCTGGAGAAATTGAGGTAGCAGCTCAGTGTAAGTGTATGGAATCGGGTCAATGGGTATTTTGTTCTTTACCGGACCTGTATTCCCTGGTAAGTAAGCTGGAGCCTTCTATTGTGCTGACTGTGTGGAACCTGGAGGAGGATTAGATGGTCTTGGACGAAATTGTGCCCCTCCAACTGCATTGATGTCCCCTGAGTGCTGATAATGGTAAAGATAAACTTGAGGTGGTGCATAGTAAGTATGGTAGGAAGGTTGAACCGGTCTGGGTGGACGATAGTAGTTGGTTGTACCTTGGCTATACTGAGGGTAATGGTATGTTGGAGGTGGGTAATAAGGTTTATAGGGCTCCTCATTGACATTACTGACTTCCTCATTCTTTTTCCCAACCTGTCATTTCTTTGTTTCATCTGCGACAATGATCCTTCCTGATTTGATGCTATTGTCCAACTTTTGTCCTATTACCATAATCCTTGCAAAAGGTTCACCTGACATGTTGAACAGTTTTTCATAGAAGATGGACTTTTGGGTGTCGATGAAAACACCCGAAATTTCTGTTTCCTCTATTGATGGCCTGACCTGAGCCGCCTTATCCCTCCATCGTTGAGCAAACTCCGTATAACTCTCAGTAGGCTTCCTTTCCATTGCCTTCAAAGTCTCTCTGGTTGGGGCCGGTTCAACTAAATACTTGTATTGATCGAGGAAGGCCTTTGTAAGATCATCCCAGGAATGAATATGATGCCTATCAAGCTGATTATACCATATAGAAGCTGTCCCCACCAGGCTATCTTGAAAACAATGAATCATAAGCTTCTCATTCTTCGCATAGGGACCCATTTTCCTTGTGTAGCTCCTCAAATGGTTGTTCGGAAAATCCTTAGTTCCGTCAAACTTTTAAAATTCAGGGGTCTTGAACTTTGCTGGTATTACTAGTCCATCCACTAGAGAAAGTTCTGAGGTGTCAACAAGTCTATAATAACTGTTAGATCCTTCTAGCCCACGGAGCCTTTCCTCCAACAAACTCAACTTGCACTTGTTCTCCTCAATCAAATCATCCTTCTTCTCAGTAACCCCCGTTGGCATACCTTGCTGAACCACGAATGTCCCGGGGTCATAGTGTACTGGATTCTCAATAGGGGCATATGGGACATAGGTGCCACGACCAGAAGTACCGGGATGAGCATAATATGGTTCTGTATGTGTATAGACGTACCCCAATGGTGTATTGTCAACCAAATCAGCAGGTGTCTTGCCCTTGTTCTTTGAGCTGTCCCCCATATCAACATTTCCATTAGAATCATCTGTTTTCTGATTCGTTGCTCCCTTTTTTGGTGCAGTATCTAAAGGCCCATTCAGTTTGTTCTGTTGGTCCCGTATGAGTTGCTAGAGGGGGGGGGGTGAATAGCAGATATTTAAAACTTTGAAGAACTTACTAACTCTTCTGCAAAACAGAAAGTTAGTGCGACCAATATATATGACAAAATTAGAGGGAATAAAAGAAAACAGAACAATATTGCGACTAATTCAGATATGCAGAACAGATAAAGGAACAAGTGCAATATGGAAACAGATAAATTGTAGAGAGGTTAAGGGATAGACGATGGCATGCAATGAAAACTTTAATGCAGAGTAACTAAAAGGGATTAGAGATATCTTATCAGTGCACAATAATTTATAGAGGTTCGGTCCTCCTGACCTACGTCCTCTACCTTAGTTCCCCACCAAGGATTTTAGCCAATCCACTAATCTGATGTAGTTACGGGCCTACACCAAGCCATTACAGCAACCAAGCTTTCCTCAAGCTTGACAACATAGAGCTTTCCCCAAGCTCAAACAAATGCTCCCCGCACTGATCAATAACCTAAGCTTTCCCCAAGCTTAGAACAAGTGCTCCCCGCACTGTTTACAATCAAGGATATAGTTTGAAGAGTGTGTAGAGTGATCCTATATGATCTAGATACACTGAGTAGGTTCAAGGTTAAGTTCAGGCAAGATTTACAATGAATAGAGTTTTGAGTGATCTTGCAAAAAACCAAGCAGTATGAAAAAGTTGAGTTTGGCGCTTCTTGGTTGTATTTCTTGTTCTTCTGTTCTTTTTCTTGAGTCTTTATATAGTCAAATCTGCCTCCAACGGTCTTCTACACATTAAAAGCAAATCCCTCAATTCTGTCAATTTGTTTCCTTAAATATTTAGATTTGCCTCCAACGATCATATTCTTCATCAATTCCAAATCCTTCAAATCTGTTAATTTATGGCGTTGAAAGTTCCATTTGAATTATAGCTGTTGTAGTTGACTTTATCTATCGTTTGGTAAGATCTGACTTGCTGTTGGTGTCTGGTAGTCCCACTAAAGTGATGCTTCTTATTATTGGCACTAATCCTTGCTCCTGGTATTGACTTTTGCTTCTGGTATTAGTCCCACTAAATTCACCTTCCACATTGTTGGCATTAATACATCCTTCTGCTGAATACCTTATCTACAGTAACTTGTAGCTTCTGCTTCTGCCTTGATGTGCTGAGCTAAGTCTTCATCAATCCTTCTTGACTTAAGCTTTCCATAAGGCTTTAATTATAGTATGCTTCCTCTGTGCTAATGAGTTTCATGTGAATTGGTTTGGCCATAACCGTACATTAAGTATACTGCTCAATTAAACACTGCACACTAGATAGCTTGATTAGTCACACTAAATAGAATGTTTTGTTATCATCAAAAACACATGGAGTCAACAATCTCCCTCTTTTTTGATGATGACAAAACACCCCTTGAATTGAAGTGTTGTGACATAAATAAAAGATATAAACATTTAAAGATTTTTACCAAGCTCCCCCTGAATATATGCATTAGTTGCTTCAAGCAACTATTTTGAGCAATAGAACTTCAGAGCATGTGAGAATGATTAGAGCAAAAATGCTAAAGCAGAAATAAAGGCATCAGAGCTAAAGAGAAATCAGAGCATTAGTTAAAATGAAACATCAGAGCAAATAAAGTTAACCAAGAGTGAGACAATATGATCAACCAGTAGTATCTATCTCAAAAAAGAATAAATCAGAGTGAGAAGTAAAGAGAGATAGAATATAACTCAAGAATCAATTCTAATAGAGCAGTTAGTGGCATCAGAAAATATGAAAATATTAGTTCCACTAATTGCTAGAGGGGGTTTGGGAAATATACTGATACCAATTGAAGTATTTGATACCAATCGTTGAAGTTTGTGAAGCTCCCCCTTTGAGTAGTAAATTCTTCAACCCCCGCGACCCCATTCTGCATGTCATAAAGTTTCCTTTATGCCATGCTGGAAAACATGCTGAGAAGTAGTTTCATTAAAGCGCAGGCATGTAGTATTCTAACTAACTCAGGCAACTACAATTCAATTCAAGGTCTTATTTTTCTCCCCCTTTTTGTCATGATCAACAAAAGGGTTTGAAAATTTTCTGCAAAACAAGGTTAGTAGCAGCAATTACAAGGTGCAATATCCCAGAATATAAGAGAAGTTCATAGATAAGCTCCATAGATAGCACCTACTAAGATAAGATAGAACCATTAGAATCCAAAGGCACATTCAGAGCCATTAAAGAAAGAGGAAGGAGAAAAGATATCCAAATATCCAAAGCACACACAGGTGCCTAAAATATTCAGAATGGTAAAGTGCAAATGTTATGCTAAACAAAATATGCCAATGCAAATGTATGCAAGAATCCTAAGTCTTTCATCTATCCGCATAAACTCTTTTTGATCAGAAAACCAGGTCCAGAGTCATCATGCTTTCTTTGATCTTTTGGACTGCTGTTTCTCTAAAGTAGTTTCATCAACATTTGCATGCTTCATTCTTGGTCGTTTCTTTTATGGAGTAGTCGATATAGTGAGACTGGCAGCATCTTTCTTTTTGCTCGGAGTACTTGAACCATCTTTACTAGTGAGAGTAGAAGCCTTGGCAGAGGTGACTTTCTCTTTGCCCTTTGAGGCTGTTGTAACTTCAGGAGCATCTTCCTCACTTTCATCAGCTTCATACTCACTACCAGATTTCTCTTCATCAGTCCCATATTCCTTTTTAGATTCATCTCCATCCTGATCATCTTCAGATTCTGCAGCAACTTCTTCATCGACCTCTTCATCAGATTGTTCTTCATCAGCAGGTCCTTCTTCTTCCTCTTTTTCACTTCCTTCTTCCTCGTTCTCACTTTCTTCTTTTTCCTCTTCCCAGAGACTTCCTGATTCTGTTCTTCTTCCTCATCAAATGCATCATTTTCTTCACCATTATCAGAGTCACGAAGATCTTCAGTAGTTTTAGTGGCAGCAACTTGTTTGGTCAGCACAGCTGTGACTAGCTCAAAAAGATCAGTCATCATACCAGTAATGTCACTTTGAGTACTTTTGATCTCCTTAATGTCTGCTTTGATCTCCTTAATTGCTTTCATTGTCTCTGTATCTTTGGTGACAGTGCGAATGAACCTTCCTTGAGTTAGATCAGAGAAGTGAGAGCAAGCTGTCTTGAAATCAGTGTGCTCGTGTGAGCGAGTGTCAAGATCTTTTCCTAACATGGCAATTATAATCCCATATCCACAAATCATCTCTTTCTTTAATGCCATTTTCTTCATCTTGTTGATAATGATCTGAGCAAGATTAACTTTGATACCCTTCCAAATACAGTAGAGAAGCCAGACATCATCCTTTGTGATATATTCTTGGCTACCCTTCTTAAACAAAAGACTGTTGCTTATGAAGTGATGTGCTAACTTGACATCCGACTTCAAAAGCTTTCTTTGACTTTCTTTGGATGGCATCTTTTCCTTCTTCCCACTAATAACTCTCCAAGCACCATTGTAATCAAAGTCTTTAGGTGGTTTTGAGTCACCTTCAGAGTATTCAATATTTAGCAACTGACCAATATTCTTAGCGGTGAGCACAGCTTCTTGACCACATATATGAACATAGAGAGCATCATCTCCACCACTAGCCAGTTTATCAGTGATGATACCTGTCGAAACGTTCGGGTCCGGGGAACCCTGCTGAAACGACTTTGGAAAGAGGAGTCGCCACTAATCTTTTTTCTAAGGTGTGATTAGCCACCCAATGACCTTCTAAACCTAGTTAAATTCAAAGCTCGGCACTGAACCCACTAAACTTAAAGTCCGGTCTTCCAACCTAAATCTAGGTTCGGGAGTCTGTTACATTTGGGGAAGGATTAGCACCCCCAAATGCCCGTCAAATGACGGTACCTCTAATCTAAACTAAGATCTAGTGGGTCTAAATAAAAACGGTTGCTTTTACCCTATCTTGGTTATTAATAGAAAGCGTTATAAAAGAGAAAGAAAAATCATTTTCAAAACAAGTTTAAATGTCGAGAGTTTTCCCTTGTCGAATCTTCCACACCAGGAAGAGATTTTTTTTTTTAAATGTTGTGTCAAAACTCTTTTTTGTCATTTTTAATTTTTCAAGAAAAAAAACTAGTTGATTTCAAAATCTTATTATTAGCAAACTCACCCTTAAATTTAAGCTTTAATTTTCGAACTAAGATTAGCCCAAAAAGATTTGATAATCTACTTCTGAATTAATTTTAATCTAATACTCAAATCTTTAAACCAAAAACTTGACTTTTCAAATTAGAATTAATCCAAAAGGATTTACTGATCGATTTCCAAACTAATCTTAATCCAAAATCGAACCTTTAATTTAAAGGGTTCATTTTTTTTTAACCAAATTTAAAACTGCTTACCTTGAAAACTCTTGAGTTACCATTATTTATTTTTGAAAACTAAATAAGAGAACATGATTTTGAAAACATTTTTTTTTGAAAAGAACACCTTTTTTGTTTCTTATAATTTTCTGATTTTTTCCATTCTTGGATTTTCTTTGACTTTATTGACTTCTACTTTAATGCATGGATGCAAATGATGGATGCATGGATCCTTCAACACGACTAGTTCAAGCTTACATCTTTTCTCTGAATAAAACCCAGATTCGCAAACCCTAGCCCTTGAAACCTAAAACCCCTCAAAAAGAAGAAAACTGGTGAAAAATCGATCTCAAAATCTTCGAAAGCTGAGAGTCAAATAAGGCAAAGTGATGATTTAAGCGATGAGCAACCAAGTAATTGGCAATATCAGCATACCAGGGAAGTTGAGACACGGCTAACAGGTCTTCAAAGGGTAGTGCTTCATTGATTGTAGTCTCTTCTTCCTTGCCTTCAATTCTACTTAGGTGATCGGCAACGACGTTTTCTGCTCCCTTCTTATCCTTGATTTCGATATCAAATTCTTGAAATAACAAAAGCCATCGCATAAGCCTAGCTTTTGCTTCTTTCTTTGACACGAGATATCTCAATGCAGCATGATCCGAGTAGATTATCACCTTAGATCCCAAGATGTATGGACGGAACTTCTCCAATGCAAAGACAACAGCAAGCATCTCTTTTTCTGTGGTGGTGTAGTTCTTCTGAGCAGCATCTAGAGTTCTTGAAGCATAATAGATAACATGTGGTACCTTGTCTACTTTCTGACCTAGAACAGCTCCAATAGCGACGTCACTTGCATCACACATGATCTCGAACGGCAGTTTCCAATCAGGCGGCTTCACAATTGGAGTGGAAGTGAGTGCAGTCTTCAATTTGTCGAATGCTTCTTTGCAATCATCTCCAAACTCGAACTCTACATCCTTCTAAAGTAGTCGACACATGGGTGCTGAAATCTTTGAGAAATCCTTGATAAATCTTCTGTAGAATCCAGCATGGCCTAAGAATGAGCGGATATCCTTGACACATGTTGGATAAGGCAGGTTCTGGACAACATCGACCTTGGCTTTATCGACTTGCATCCCTTCTTTGGATACAACATGGCCTAGAACAAAGCCTTGTTCTACCATGAAGTGGCATTTTTCGGCATTCAGTACCAATTTGGTTTCAACACACCTTTTTAAGATGAGTTCTAGATTATGGAGGCATTGATTGAAGCTATCTCCATAGACTGTGAAATCGTCCATGAATACTTCCATCTTGTCTCCCACATAATCTTGAAAGATGCTCATCATACACCTTTGAAAAGTTGCAGGTGCATTGCATAAACCAAAAGGCATTCTTGTATAAGCATACGTACCAAAAGGGCATGTAAAGGTTGTCTTCTCTTGATCTTCAGGCGCAATTGGAATCTGGAAGTATCCTGAATATCCATCCAGAAAACAGTAGTAGGATTTACAAGCTAATCTCTCCAACATCTGGTCAATGAATGGCAATGGAAAGTGGTCTTTCTTTGTGGCGGCATTCAGCTTTCTGTAGTCGATGCATACTCTCCATCCATTCTGCAGTCTTTGAGGAACTAGCTCTCCATCCTTGTTTTCTACGACGGTGAATCCGGACTTCTTTGGAACTACTTGG
Source organism: Corchorus capsularis (assembly GCA_001974805.1). NCBI lineage: Eukaryota > Viridiplantae > Streptophyta > Magnoliopsida > Malvales > Malvaceae > Corchorus > Corchorus capsularis. The sequence continues at coordinate 620 of AWWV01013331.1, read as the reverse complement.
ACCGGGCTGACCCATTTACTATCTGATATAGCATAGATGAGACCAGCTCCAAGTAATTTGAGAACTTCTTCTTTGACAACTTCTGCAAGGTTTGGATTTAGTCTTCTTTGTGGTTGTCGAACTGCTACTGCATCATCTTCTAGTCGAATCCTATGCATGCATACAGTAGGACTTATTCCTTTTATATCAGCTACAGTCCATCCAATGGCTTCTTTGTGTTCCTTTAAGACTCTGATTAGTTGTTCTTCTTGTAAATTGTTCAATTTACTTGAAATAACAACCGGCAGGGTATCATTATCTCCAAGGAAACATGTTTCAGGCCTTCAGGAAGCGGTTTCAGCTTGACTTCTGGAGGTTGAATGATAGATGGTAATGGCTTGGGCGTTGGCTCCAGATTGATGTAAGAAATCGTCTCCACTTCTTCGTTGGATGATAGTTCGCTGACAGTCTCTGCTATCTCTTTTGGCATCTCGACTTCTGCTTCTTCAACGTCTTGCTGATGTAAACTTTTGGTGAGGAACACTTCAAGTTCATCTTCTTGGTTGAGTGCTTGTACTTTTTCTGAATAAGTTCCAATTGTGTCAATGGAATAAATGGAATGAATTTCGGCAGGAGCTTCC
>AWWV01013330.1:0-43503 GCA_001974805.1 Corchorus capsularis | reverse complement strand
GAGCGAATATCCTTGACACATGTTGGATAAGGCAGGTTCTGGACAACATCGACCTTGGCTTTATCGACTTGCATCCCTTCTTTGGATACAACATGGCCTAGAACAATGCCTTGTTCTACCATGAAGTGGCATTTTTCGGCATTCAGTACCAATTTGGTTTCAACACACCTTTTCAAGATGAGTTCTAGATTATGGAGGCATTGATTGAAGCTATCTCCATAGACTGTGAAATCGTCCATGAATACTTCCATCTTGTCTCCCACATAATCTTGAAAGATGCTCATCATACACCTTTGAAAAGTTGCAGGTGCATTGCATAAACCAAAAGGCATTCTTGTATAAGCATACGTACCAAAAGGGCATGTAAAGGTTGTCTTCTCTTGATCTTCAGGCGCAATTGGAATCTGGAAGTATCCTGAATATCCATCCAGAAAACAGTAGTAGGATTTACAAGCTAATCTCTCCAACATCTGGTCAATGAATGGCAATGGAAAGTGGTCTTTCTTTGTGGCGGCATTCAGCTTTCTGTAGTCGATACATACTCTCCATCCATTCTGCAGTCTTTGAGGAACGAGCTTTCCATCCTTATTTTCTACGACGGTGAATCCAGACTTCTTTGGAACTACTTGGACAGGACTGACCCATTTACTATCTGATATAGCATAAATGAGACTAGCTCCAAGTAATTTGAGAACTTCTTCTTTGACAACTTCTGCAAGGTTTGGATTTAGTCTTCTTTGTAGTTGTCGAACTGCTACTGCATCATCTTCTAGTCGAATCCTATGCATGCATAAATTAGGACTTATCCCTTTTATATCAGCTACAGTCCATCCAATGGCTTCCTTGTATTCCTTCAAAACTCTTATTAGTTGTTCTTCTTGTAAATTATTCAATTTACTTGAAATAACAACAGGCAAGGTCTCTTTTTCTCCGAGGAAAACATGCTTCAGGCCTTCAGGAAGTGGTTTCAGCTTGACTTCAGGTGGCTGAATAATGGATGGCAAGGGTTTAGGCGTCGGCTCCAAACTAGTGTACGAAATCGATGCTTTATCTTCAACAGCAAGTAGTGTCTCCAAATCTCTGATGGTTTCTGCTACATCTTCAGGCGTCAGGACTTCTGCTTCATTGATTTCTTCTTCAACCAGGCTCTTTGTAAGGACCATTTCAAGTTCATCTTCATGGTAAAGTGATTGAACTTGAGCAGTACTAACATCAATTGCATCAATAGCACAGATGGAATGGATCTCAGCAGAGATTTCATGACTTCATTTATGTTGAATTCAATAATTTCACCATCAAATTCCATGCTGAGTTTTCCATCTTGCATGTCAAGTTTTGTTCTGGCTGTGGATAGAAAGGGCCTTCCTAGCAGCAGCGGCATATGAGGGAGATAAAGGTCATCTTCACTCATCTTCAGGACATAGAAATCTGCAGGAATAACAAAATCTCCTATCTGCACTAAAACATTCTCAACTAATCCCTCAAGCTTAGTGTTAGTTCTATCAGCAAATTGTACAATAAGATCAGTTTTAGTCATAGGTTCTATTTTCAATTGTGAATAAATAGAAAAAGGACATAATATTAATTGGAGAACCAAATTCACACATGGCATTCTCTATCTTATTCTTTCCTATCTTGCAAGGCAAAGAAAAGGATCCTAAATCATTCCATTTATGATGCAATTTTCTCTGATATGCAGCAGATATATTCTCATTCATGCAAGTAAATTTTTCAGAAAATTTACTCTTGGTGGTGCATAGTTCCTTAAGAAAAGTAGCGTACCTGGGCACTTTTGCGATTTCATCAAGTGAAGGAATATTTACCTCTCGATTACGAAGTGAATTGAGTTGATTTGCAAACCTTTGAGGGAACGGTGGTGGCCCGTAAATGGTCTCCATCTTTTTCATCCCTTCAAATCTTGATCGAGGTCGCGAAGTTTTTGGTGATGAAGTAGGTTGCTCCTCCTTGATTTTGGACGAAATCTCCTCTTCTCTTAGCAATTGAACATCGGTTGTAGCAGCAGGTGGTGGCATCGCTGGAAAAACAGGTGCTGATGGTGGCGTTAATGCCGTTGAGGATGGAACATCAGGCAATTCCATCTTTTGAGCATACCATTGTTGAGTTTCTTCAATAGCATTAATTCCACATCCATGTATGTTCTCATTCATATGCCTTTGCGGTACATGTGAATCAATTTGGGTAGACGCTCGTGACTGGTTACTCATGAAGTTGGCAAACATCTTAGCTAGATTTCCACATTGAGTAGTTAATGAAGATATAGAATGATCAGTTCGATCTATAAATTCCTTCAACTCCTTGCGGATTTCTGATATCTCCGATTCTTTTGTTGTGTCGACTTTATTAGTTGTGCTAAATTGGTGAATGTTCTCAGTCATGGTGTTGAGCAGCTTCCTTGCTTCTTCAGGGGTTTTGAGTGTAAAACTCCCTCCACTTGCTGAATCGATGTACATCCGATCTTTATAGAGGAGACCATCATAAAAATTCTGAATTAAAAGTGCTTCACTCAGGTTGTGATAAGGACAACTCGCACAGATCTCGTTGTATCTCTCCCAGTATTGATGCCACTTCTCGTCATCTAGTTGTTGACAAGCAGTGATTCTCTTTCTGACATCAGCACGCTTCGCTTCAGGAAAGTACTTGTTCAAAAATACTGTCTCCATCTCCTTCCAAGAATTTATGGATTTTGATGGCAGACTTATGAACCAGTTTCTCGCTTTTCCTTCTAATGTCAAAGGAAAAATTCGAAGTCTTACTTCCTCTTGAGGTATTCCAGTGATTGCAGCACACTTAATAAAGAAACTATGTAGATGCTCATGAGGGTTCTCATGAGATTCTCCTTGAAAAGTAGGCATCATGCGGATTACTGCTGATGGCAATTTGCAAGTCATATCCAAGGTAGGATAATCAATGCAGAGGGGCGGCAATTCACCGTTGAAGTTCAGCTCCCGTAACGTTTTTGGTTGTGCCATTAGATCTTTTCTGCAAAACAAAGATGATCAAGTGCAAATCTAATAGAAAAAAAAATAAATAAATAAAGAAAAAGAAACACAATCTCCCCGGCAACGGCGCCAAAATTTATGATCGGTCGTCAGCAATCATAAAAATAATCCCAACAATTACTAACTATAAATAGCTAGGGCAAGTAGGGGTCGATCCCACAGAGAGATAGGTTATTATTCTTTTTCTTAAAAACAAAATAAAATAAAGAGAATTTTGGAAGTAGAGTTGAATTAAATCAAACAAACAAGTAAAATTAACTAAGAAATCAAACAAGAAAATTAAAGAGAATTATTAATAAGAAAGCAGGGAATAAACTGAGAAAACAATTAAAGAAAATCCTCCAACATAGAATTAATCTCCCTCTTGACATAAATAACATGGATCATCGATATCTAAAAATTATGAAAACCTTGGATAGCTTGTTTGGAATTAAATCCTAAATTACCTAAATTAGATAAAATTACCTTGGTCCAACTTAAATTATCCCTTTTATTCTTAACAACTAATTACCTTGGTCCAGTTTCATAATTGACAAGAACAAAGCATTAAGATCTAGTAATTTATAAACAAGCACAACAAACAATAAAATTATCCGTTCATTCTTATCTCTCTTGGAAGGAATTGGTCCTTCTCTTCCAATTGCTACTAATAATTAGATCCGAATTGGTCCTTCAAGATCTAATCTAGCTAATGCAACTCAATTAAGATCTAGTAATTTCCATGATGTTTGATCGAACTTGTAAATAACAAAACTTTCTGACCTTCATGAAACGTTCTTCTTAATATCCTTTGATCATGCAGAGTTTTAGTCTTTTCCTTGTAAATTCTTGCATTCTCATAGGCTTCATTCCTAATTTCCTCAAGTTCTTGCAATTGTAACATCCTTTGAATTCCAGCTTTGTCAAAGTTAAGATTGCATTGCTTAACTGCCCACCATGCTTTGTGCTCTAATTCCACAGGTAAATGACATGGTTTTCCAAACACAATTCTGTACGGGGACATACCTAGAGGTGTCTTATAAGCTGTACGATAGGCCCATAAAGCATCTCCTAGTCGCATACTCCAATCTTTTCTTTGGACGTTGACTGTTTTCTCCAAAATCAGCTTCACTTGACGGTTAGATATCTCAGCTTGTCCACTAGTTTGAGGATGATATGAAGTAGATACCATATGGTGTACTCCATATTTTTCAACTAGTGTTTGAACAATTTTATTACAAAAATGAGTTCCACGATCGCTGATGAGGTATCTTGGTATTCCAAATCGATGAAGGATATTATTCTTCAAAAATTTGGCTACGATCCTAGCATCATCTTTCTCCGTAGCAATGGCTTCAACCCATTTAGAAACATAATCCACAGCTAGAAGGATGTAATAATTCTTGTCTGATGGAGGAAAAGGTCCCATGAAATCAATTCCCCATACATCGAAGACTTCAACAACGAATATAGGTGATTGAATCATCTGATTCCTTTTCGATATACCTCCAACTCTTTGGCATTGTGGACAGGCTTTGCAATACTCATAAGAATCCTTGAAAAGTTTAGGCCAATAGAAGCCACACTCCAGGATTTTTCTTGCGGTCTTCTTGTGTCCAAAGTGGCCTCCACATTCATCTCCCTGTCAAAATTTCAAAACGGATTGAGTCTCATTGTCGGGAATGCATCTTCTCATTACTAAATCGGATCCTTGTCTCCATAAGTACGGATCATCCCATAAATAATACTTGGCATCACTTATGATCTTCAATTTTTGTCCTCTGCTAAGATCTGAAGGTAGGCGACGAGCAACTAAGTAATTGACAATATCAGCATACCTGGGAAGTTGAGAAACGGCAAACAATCCTTCAAAAGGCAACACTTCATTGATTGCGATTTCTTCTTCCTTGCTTTCAATTCTACTTAGGTGATCGGCAACAACATTCTTGGCTCCTTTCTTGTCCCTTATTTCGATATCAAACTCTTGAAATAACAAAAGCCATCGCATAAGCCTAGCTTTTGCTTCTTTCTTTTTCATTAGATATCTCAATGCAGCATGATCGGAGTAGATTATCACCTTAGATCCTAAAATATACGGTCTAAACTTCTCCAAAGCAAAGACAACGGCAAGCATCTCTTTTTCTGTGGTAGTGTAGTTCTTTTGAGCAGCATCTAGAGTTCTTGAAGCATAATAGATAACATGAGGTACCTTGTCAACTCTCTGACCTAGAACAGCTCCAATGGCAACGTCACTTGCATCACACATGATCTCGAACGGTAGTTCCCAATCAGGTGGGCTTCACAATTGGAGTGGTGGTGAGTGCAGTCTTCAATTTGTCGAATGCTTCTTTGCAATCATCTCCAAATTCGAACTCTACATCCTTTTGTAGTAGTCGACATATCGGTGCTGAGATCTTTGAGAAATCCTTGATAAATCTTCGGTAGAATCCAGCATGGCCTAAGAATGAGCGGATATCTTTGACACATGTCGGATATGGCAGGTTCTGTACAACGTCGACTTTGGCTTTATCGACTTGCATCCCCTCTTTGGATACTACATGACCTAGAACAATACCTTGTTCTACCATGAAGTGGCATTTTTCGGCATTCAATACCAACTTGGTTTCAACACACCTTTTCAAGATGAGTTCTAGATTGTTGAGACATTGATTGAAGTTATCTCCATAGACTGTAAAATCGTCCATGAAAACTTCCATCTTATCTCCCACATAATCTTGAAAGATGCTCATCATACACCTTTGAAAAGTTGCAGGTGCATTGCATAAACCAAAAGGCATTCTAGTGTAAGCATACGTACCGAAAGGGCATGTAAACGTGGTCTTCTCTTGATCTTCAGGTGCAATTGGAATTTGAAAGTATCCCGAGTAACCATCCAGAAAACAATAGTAGGCCTTGCAAGCTATTCTTTCCAACATCTGATCAATGAATGGCAGCGGAAAGTGATCCTTCCTTGTGGCGGAATTCAGCTTTCTGTAGTCAATGCATACTCTCCATCCATTCTGCAATCTCTGAGGAACTAGCTCTCCATCCTTGTTTTCCACGACAGTGAATCCGGACTTCTTTGGAACTACTTGGACCGGGCTAACCCATTTACTATCTGATATAGCATAGATGAGACCAGCTCCAAGTAATTTAAGAACTTCATCTTTGACAACTTCAGCAAGATTCGGGTTTAGTCGTCTTTGTGGCTGTCGAACTGCTACTGCATCCTCTTCAAGTCGAATCCTATGCATGCATATAGTAGGACTCATTCCTTTGATATCAGCTACAGTCCATCCAATGGCTTCTTTGTGTTCCTTTAAGACTCTGATTAGTTGTTCTTCTTGTAAATTGTTCAATTTACTTGAAATAACAACCGGCAGGGTATCATTATCTCCAAGGAAAACATGTTTCAGGCCTTCAGGAAGCGGTTTTAGCTTGACTTCTGGAGGTTGAATGATAGATGGTAATGGCTTGGGCGTTGGTTCCAGATTGATGTAAGAAATCGTCTCCACTTCTTCGTTGGATGATAGTTCATTGACAGTCTCTGCTATCTCTTTTGGCATCTCGACTTCTGCTTCTTCAACGTCTTGCTGATGTAAACTTTTGGTGAGGATCACCTCAAGTTCATCTTCTTGGTTGAGTGCTTGTACTTTCTCTGAATAAGTTCCAATTGTGTCAATGGAATAGATAGAATGAATTTCGGCAGGAGCTTCCATTGATTCACTTATGTTGAATACAATGGGCTTCCCATCGAATTCCATAGTGATTGTTCCTTCTTTTGCGTTGAAATCCATACTTGCTGCAATTAAAAGCGGTCTTCCTAACAGTAGTGGCATTTGAGGTAGATGAATGTCGTCTTCACTCATCTTCAGGACATAGAAATCTGCAGGAAAAACAAATCTCCTATCTGCACTAAAACGTTCTCAACTAAACCTTCAGGTTTATGGTTAGTTCTATCAGCAAATTGGATAATAAGATCAGTTTCAAGCAGAGGTTCTATTTTCAATTGCTTATAAACAGAATAAGGCATGATATTAATCAAAGATCCATATTCACACATAGCTTTACCTACGTCATTCTTTCCTATACTACAAGGTATAGAAAAAGAAACTAAAGTATTGCATTTATGATGCAATTTTCTTTGATAAGAGCAGATATATTTTCATCCATGTAAGCATATTTTTCGTTATACTTAATCTTATTATTGCATAATTCTCTAAGAAAAGAAGCATACCTTGGTACTTTGGCTATTTCATTAACTAAAGGGATGTTTACCTCTAAATTCCGAAGTAAATTGAGTTGTTGAGCAAACCTTTGAGGGAATGGTAGTGGATCATACTTAGCTTGCATCTCCTCCATCCATTCTTCTTCTGATTGTTGATGTTCAGCGTATGGCACGGCAGGTGCATCTTTCTTGATTTCGGTTGAAGTCTTCATATCTTCTTGAATTGGTTCGTCGAACATATCAATGGGTGGTGATGTTTTAGGAAAATTAGGTGTTGGAATAGATGACATCGCAGGTACTTCAGGCAATTCCATCCAATGCTGGGTTTCTTCAATAGCATTGATTCCTCTTTTTTGAATAGAAGGTTGTGAACAAACACTCATAAATTTAGCAAACATCTTTGCTAAATTTCCGCATTGAGTAGTCACTTCCTTTAGCTCTTTCCGAATTTCGGCTATCTCTGAATCCTTTGCTGCATCGGTTTCGTTGGTTGTACCAAATTGATGTATATTTTCCACCATAGTGTTGAGCAGCTTCCTCGCTTCTTCAGGGGTTTTGAATGTAAGTCCTCCTCCACTGGCAGCATCGACATAGGTGCGATCTTCATAAATAAGGCCATCATATAAGTGTTGAATCAAAAGTGCTTCGCTGATGTTATGGTAAGGGCAACTTGCGCAGATCTGGTTGTATCTCTCCCAATATTGGTACCACTTTTCGCCTTGCAATTGTTGACAAGTGTTGATCTTTCTTCTGACATCGACACGCTTAGCTTCTGGAAAATATTTGTTCAAAAATATTGTCTCCATCTCTTTCCAAGATTTTATAGATTTGGGTGGTAGTCTTAAGAACCATTCTTTTGCCTTTCCGTCTAATGTGACAGGAAAAGTTCGAAGTTTTAAGTCCTCTTCAGGCATCCCAGTGATTGTAGCACACTTCAGAAAGAAACTTTGCAGATGTTCATGAGGATTTTCATGATGTTCTCCTTGAAAAATCGGCAACATACGGATTACTCCAGGCTTCAGTTTGTAGGACATATCCATGGCTGGATAGTCAATACAAAGGGGCGGCAATTCACAGTTGAAATTAAGCTCTCGTAACGTTTGTGATTGCTCCATCGAATCTATTCTGCAAAACAAAGATGATCAAGTGCAAATCTAATAGAAAATAAAATAAGAGAAAAAGAAAATTAAACACCATCTCCCCGGCAACGGTGCCAAAATTATGATCGTGTCGTCAATGACCATAAAATAAATAATTATCCCAACAATTACTTACTAAACTAGCTAGGGCAAGTAGGGGTCGATCCCACAGAGAGAACGGCTCTTCCTTTTCTCAAACAAAACAAATTAATAACGAGAATTTAAAGAAGAATTAAAATTAAATCTAACTAAGTAAATTAACTACGAAAGCAATCAAGAAAATAAAAGAAAACAATTAATCAAAAGCAGTGAATAATATTGAGAATAACAATTAAATAGAAACAACCTCCAATATAGAATTAATATCCCTCTTGACAACAATAACATGGATCATAGATATCTAAAGATTATGAGAACCTTGAATAGCTTGTCGGACTTAACCTAAATTAACTTGATTAGATTAGATTACCGATTAAAATCAATCTATCCCTTTTACTCTTTCAGCAATCAATTACTTTCTTAGGGCTTAGAGATCACTTAGGAATAAAGCATGAAGAACAAATAATTTAATAACAAACACAATGAGAAATTTCTCGCCCATTGATTCTTTTCTCTCTTGGATGGAGGATTAATTCACATCCAATTGCTACATAAAATTAAGCTGGAGTGATTAATTCACAACCTAATCTAGCTAATGCAAACTCAATTTATCATGAAAGTGTCGACCCAATCAATCAAAACAAGCAACTTAGAATTCATACAGAGATCCAAGAAATACTCAAATAAATTCTCATATAAAAGCACAAAAATCTCACCATGGAATTAGTCAAGAGATCAATTAAATTCTACATTGGAGAAAAGAAAAGATTACTCACTCATAAATTGAGTGATCATCCACAAATAAGAAGAAAAGAACTTATCTATAGAGGAGGAAGAGAGAGGGGCGGCGGCTCCTAGGGTTTTTCTCCTCCAAACCTTCAACTAAACAATATATCTTATGAAGAATAAAATTACACATCTAAAATCTAGACCTAAGGTGGCTATTTATAGTGGAGAAACAAGGGTAGGGCGGTTTAGGGCTGTCTTGGACTCCAAATAGGATTAGGTGTCATCCTAGAATAAAATCCAAGTCAAAATAGGATTCTGGAATTTTCTGGATTTCTGCAGAAACTTCACTGACAGATTCGGGCTTGAAATCGGCAGAATTGGGCTTCAGACTTCAAAGGAAAGTTGTAGAGCTCGGAGTTAGCTTTCCAACGAGTACTCATGGGCTTAAAACGGACATCTGAGCAGAAAGTTATGGCCTTTCTACCGAGACTGCGCTGAAATAGGGCTTATATCGCAAATCTACGGGATTAATGCGGGATTTGGATATTCTTTTGGATATTGGGCCCACAAATTGGGATTTTAACTCCAATTATAGGTTTATATGGGCTAAGTATATTCCCATATAAATAATCCAAAATTCCTTAGCTTCAGGGCTTCTTCTGGGCTTGGCTTCAATCCTTTGTAATTTTAGCTTCAATCTTCAATTCTTGCTCCTTGAAATAATTCTTCAATGATCTTCAAATCTTCAAATTATCTTTAAGAAATCTTCAAACACGAACTTTGCATCTCCAAATCTATACTCAAAATTACTTTGCTAGTATCTGTGTAAAAAGTAATCAAAATAGCTCCAAAAGTAGTGAAAATAAGCAAATTCTCAATTTCACATCTCATAAAGACTAAAAACACAAATACTTAGAAAATAAGGTATAAATGCATATAAAAGTAGTAAAAAGTATAGAAAAATAGCTATAAAAATATGCATAATTTGAGCTCGATCACTTGCTGTTTATGGAACTGCCTTTATGGGTCAAATAATGGCAATGTAAAGTGCTTGGCTGTTGCAGTGAACTTGTGCTATAACCTGATCTCATTTTAGACTATTCATCTTGCTTGCATGCATTCATTTCTTCAAGGCTTTGATGGGATGATGAGGTCTTGAATTTAATCTTGACCCTCTCAATCCCTAAAGTCTACAGACAGAGTTTTCCCCAGGCTTATTGTACTCATCTTAGCATGTTTGCTGCAATTCATCATGTAGTTCTTCACTGCTCTGTGCTTTCCACTCCCTGCTGCTTTCCTTGCGATGTGATGTTTGATGATTCTTGTTGGTTTCTGATCTTATGTTTGTACCACATGCCACTGACTTGCTGTTGCTTTATATTTGAATGACACACTCACCAATTAATGGTATTCGTGTCTTTAAGCCTGGGGGTACATTTTACTATACACACTGCATCTATTTACCTCTTTTCTATTCATTTGCAAGTTTAAACTCTATCCAAAGCATTGCCGAGTTGCCAAGAGATTGGAGGAAGGAGGAAAACAGGAAAAAATCTTCATGGAAACCTTCTGATTTTGTAACTAAAGAAAAGGCCAATGTAATTGTAAGGAAATATGGCTTTTTAATATTGAACATACCCATTTTTGTAATGTATTTGGTTCCCATGCAATTGTACTCATGTATTTATGAACTAAAACTAATGACTTTGCTATCCCATAAATGCAGACACATTACTTTAATCACAATCATTTTTTGTGTTTTATGCTTATGTAACTGTAACTGTATTTAAAACGAGTCCAACTAAAGGTTGGAATGCATGATTATGACATATATATACCACTAGTCACCTATATGACTAGCTAAACAAAGACAATGAATATGATATACCTAACCGGAAAGCACTAAATGTGGTGAACATGCTTAATGGACATAAGCTACCAAGCATCTAGATAATTAGCAAACAGGTAAAAATAATTAAGAATAAGCTTAATGAAGAATGAGAATGAAAATGAATATGTATGATTAATGCGACTAATGCGAAGATGTGACTATGACCAAATACAACTAATGGGAACCTGATGCCCTATAAAATGAACATGCCAATTGCAAATCAGGCCTAGTTCTAAAAGGACTTTAAAAATGCAACCAATACTAGATAGCCAAACAAAGCTAAGCCATAAAAAAAAAGTCAAAGGTGTTCATTAAGAAAAGATTTTTCTTCAAATGTAATTTATATTATTAAAATAAATTACCTAATCTAAGCTAAAAGTTAACTTGAGAAGACCAAAATACCCTTGAAGGTGCAAATGATGAAAATGCTCTTGAATACGCAGATGACCAAAATGCCCCTGAATAACCCTGATATCGTATAAGAAATAGGTTGTTTTAAATTGAACTTTCTAGGACAAAAATGGGTATCTACAGCTGCCCCTTTTTTCGCATTTTCCGACTGTTGGGAAGTTTGCAAAAGAGCACTTTGTAAACTTTTCAATAATAGGGAAATGTGCAAAGACGTAGACTCTCATTTTTGTGCGTGTTTATTGAGTTTATTTTAGAGTTTCTGAAAGAAAATATAGCTTAAAGCAAACCTTTTGAAACCAAACTGTCGAACAGAAACCTCGAGCAGGAGCCGAAATAAAACAAAATCTGGAATTAAAGTAAGAAAACCCTCGACTAGAGACCTCGATTAGGATTTGAAACGAAACAAGACTTTAGATTGAAACAAGAAACCCTCGACTAGAGACCTCAATTAGGATTTGGGAATGAAACAAAATTTAGAATCGAAACAAGACTCTCGACTAGAGACCTTATTTAGAATGACAACTCTCGACTAGAGACCTTGATTAGGATTTGGAAATGAAACTGGATTTAGAATTGAAACTAGAAACTCTCGATTAGAGACCTAAAACAGGATTTGAGATGAACAAGAACTTGGGATTGAAACTCTAATAATAACTCAATAAATGTCATGTCAAAATCATTTCTTTTCCCTTGAACCGAAATCTATTGCTTTTAAAATAAAGACCCAAGATAGCCCAACACTACTCTTGATAGCATTCTGATTTAAGCGGACAAACTTTTGTTCTTTTCTTCACTTCTTCTCAATATAACACCTTGGATATCCTCTTTCTCTGATGACTCCCTTTTATGGAATGTGTGCCCTTCATTGAGTATTTGCCCCACAAGGATCCTATTTTACTTCCAATGTGGACTTCCCCAATTAGTGAAATTAAGATTCATGTTCCCGCTTACTTCCTTTCATGGTTGAACACCATGCATGACCATGTTTACTCAAATATGTTCAACCAGAATTATGATTTTGTAATGAAATGCATAATTAAAGTTTTCCTCTCAACAGAAAATGTATGTAAAAAGAAATGTAATACACAATATTAATATTAAGGAAGAAAGAAATGTATATAAAAAGGCTTTTCTTGCAATAAGAGGAATAGTTCATAAGCAAAAATGTTGAAGTAATAACAAATATATAAAGAAATAGAGTTTGACCGCATGGCGATGAATACTCCAACGATTTTGAATGATTGATAATTCCCTTGCATTTCAATTGGTCCTGTGTGTAAATTCTTCTTCTTTTTGGTCATCACTGGTAGCTCTGAACTGCTCACTCACCCTTTCGAACTCACAAGAAGATTGAGCAAGATTCCACTGTCAATGCCTTTCCATCCTTCACTTGAGCCGCCCTTTCGGGTTTTCAGCTCAAGAACCCCCATTGGATTCAGGCAGCCCTTTGCGGGTTTTCAACCTGAACCCCTCCTTTTATTTATTTATCTTTTTTCGACCTGTTTCTATTTTAGGCCAAGTTTTTTTCTTTCGACCTCTTTCTATTTCAGACTGGGTAATTCATCCCCATCCATCTTTTGCAGAATTAAAGCACCTCCAGAAAATGCCTTCTTTACAACATATGGCCCTTCCCAATTAGGTGCCCATTTGCCCCTTGGATCTCGTTGCTCAGAAAGAATTTTCTTCAACACTAATTCTCCTTCTTTGAACTGCCTATGATGCACTTTCTTGTTGAATGCCCTTATCATCCTCTTCTGATATGCTTGTCCATGACAGAAGGCGATCATTCTTTTCTCTCCTACAAGATTCAACTGATCATATCTTTCTTGTTCCCATTCTGATTCCTCCAGCTTAACTTCACGGTACACCCTTAATGAAGGAATCTCTACTTCAATTGGCACTACTGCTTCCATCCCATACACCAGAGAATAAGGAGTTGCCGCTGTGAATGTTCTGGCACAAGTCCTATAGGCATGCAGAGCAAAGGGCAGTTTTTCATGCCAATCTCTATAAGGTTCCATCATCTTCTGTATAATGTTCTTGATGTTCTTGTTTGCCGCTTCCACTGCGCCATTCATTTTCGGACGTCTTGGGGCAGAATTGCTATGGGTGATTTTAAATTGAGCACAAGCAGCTGCAATTAGCTTGCCATTCAAATTCATTGCATTGTCAGTTATGATTCTTTAAGGCAGGCCATATCGGCAAATAATTTCCTTCTTGATAAATTTGAGGACCACTGATTGTGTTATGCTAGAATAGGATGCAGCCTCCACCCATTTAGTGAAGTAATCAATCGCCACTAAGATGTATTGATGACCATTTGAAGCCTTAGGATTTATAGCTCCGATCACATCTATGCCCTACATTGAAAATGGCCATGGAGATACCAAAACATGAAGCGGATTAGGGGGAGTGTGTATCTGATCTGAATGTATCTGGCATTGGTGACATCTTCTTGCATAATTGATACAATCAGTCTCCAAAGTTAACCAATAATACCATGTTCTCATAACTTGCCTGGCCAGCCTATGCCCGCTAGCATGACTTCCACAAATTCCCTCATGCACTTCCTCTAGTATCCTTTTAGCTTCCGCCGAGTTCACACATCTTAGAAAAACCTGATCTCGACTGCTCTTATACAATACTTCCCCATCCAAAAAATAACCCAATGACATTCGCCTAATCACCCTCTTATCATTGTCAGTAGCCTGCTCTGGATATTTCTGATGCTTAATATACTGTATGATATCATAATACCAGGGATTCCCATCTGGTTCCTCTTCCACACTCATAACATGGGCCGGTACTTCTTTCAACCTCAACTTAATTGGCGGTATATTCACACCCCCTCCAATTTTAAACATGGCAGCCAGTGAGGCCAAGGCATCGGCCAATTGATTTCCCTCTCGAGGCACGTAATGAAAGGAAATATCTTCAAAATGTTCCATTAGCTCCAACAGATGCTCCCGATAAGGGATTAACTTAGAATCTCTTGTTTCCTATTATCCTTTCATTTGATATACCACCAAAGCTGAATCACCATAAACTTCTAAAACTTTGACTTTCTTTTCAATAGCCATCTGAATTCCAAATACACATGCCTCATAGTCTGCAACGTTGTTTGTGCACGGGAAATCTAACCTTGCAGTAGCTGGGAAATGGTCCCCATATGGTGAAACCAATACAGCACCGATTCCATGCCCCAGCATATTAGATGCTCCATCAAAGTACACTTTCCATTTTGCTGGCTCTTTTGAAACTTCATTCTCAACATTCATTACTGCCATGAGATCTTCATCTGGGAATTCAAATTTTACAGGCTCATAATCATTACTTGCTCTGTCTGCCAGAAAATCTGCCACGGCACTTCCTTTTAGGGCTTTTTGGGACACATACACTATATCATATTCGGACAAGAGTACTTGCCACCTTGCAATTCGACCAGATAAACCAGGCTTCTCAAAAATATATCGGAGGGGATCGAGTTTGGCTACCAACATCGTAGTATGGTATAGCATGTATTGCCTTCACCTCTGGGCTGCCCATGGCAATGCACAACACATTTTCTCCAGTGGGGAATAATTTGACTCGTATTCGGTAAATTTCTTGCTCAGGTAATAAACCGCATGCTCTTTTCTTCCTGACTTTTCTTGTTGAGCCAGAATACAACCCATAGACTTTTCAAATACTGTCAAATACAAGATCAAAGGCCTTCCTCATTCTGGGGGCATCAAAACAGGTGGGTTTACCAGATACTCCTTTACTTTCTCAAATGCAGCCTGTCATTCATCATCCCATTCTCCTGGATTATTCTTCCTAAGTAACTTAAAGATGGGGTCACACTTTGCTGTCAACTGGGATATGAAACGAGCTATATAATTCAATCGTCCTAGAAACCCCCTCACTTCCTTTTGGGTTCTAGGTGGAGGCAAATTCTGAATTGCTTTAACTTTATCAGGATCTACTTCTATTCCATTCTGGCTCACTACAAAACCCAACAACTTTCCAGATGTTGCCCCAAATGTACACTTGGATGGATTCAACTTGAGCTGGTACTCCCGGAGTCTTTGGAAAACTTTCTCAAATTCCCTAAGTGTTCCTCTGGTGAGTGGGCTTTTGCAATCATGTCATCCACATATACCTCTATTTCTTTATGCATCATATCATGGAACAAGGTAACCATTGCTCGCTGTTAAGTGGCTCCCGCATTTTTCAGTCTAAATGGCATGACTTTATAACAAAATGTGCCCCATGCCGTCACAAAAGCAGTATTTTCTTTGTCTTCGGGCGCCATCTTAATTTGGTTGTATCCAGAAAAGCCATCCATGAAAGAGAACAATGAATTACGAGCTGTATTGTCTACCAAAATGTCAATATGAGGCAGTGGGAAGTTATCTTTAGGGTTGGCCCTATTTAAATCTCGGTAATCTACACACATCCGCACCTTTCCATCCTTTTTCGGCACTGGAACAATATTAGCCTGCCATTCAAGATATCTAATCTCTTCAAGAAAACCAGCATCAAGCTGCTTCTTGACTTCTTCTTTTATTTTCAAAAGCATATCTGGCTTCAACCTTCTCAATTTTTGTTGTACGGGCTTGCATTCAGGTCTAATCGGTAATCTGTGAACTGCTACTTCAGGATTCAGCCCCAGCATATCCTTATACGACCATGCGAAAATATCTGCATACTCTTTAAGCAATTCTACTAACTGTTGTCTGTCTTCTGGCGTCAGAGTAGTGCCAATCTTTACTTCTCTCATGTTCTCCTCTGTACCCAAATTTATCAATTCAGTGGATTCTTTATGAGGCTGGATTTGCCTATCTTCTTGCTCAATCAATCTCATGAGGTCTGAGGGTAGCACTGAGTCCTCGGCATATTCCTCAGCCATATCATTATTACACACAGGCCTTTCGAAAATATTTGCAGGGCTATCCGGTTCGTCTTTGCATTCATTGCCAGTTGGCCTGCGAAAGAAATGAAGAGAATATATGTGTATAGAGAAGTAATAAAGTATAAATAAATAAATAAATAAATAAATGCAAACAAAATGGAATGAATGAGAGGAAACTTGAATATGCATTAGATTTCATTACTTATCATAACAAAGAGAACCTGATTTGAATAACATATGTGACCATGCAAATGAAATTCAATCACATTTTTAGGGAAAAGACATTAAAACTCTAGGAAGTTTGATTACATTTCATTGTTGATAACAACTGGAAACTCAAACTCAGTCCAATTGACCTCCTTTGATCCATGGGCATCTGTCCTCTGTCCCATCCTCCATTGCATTCACTGACAACTCCATAAACTTTCCTCTAACAGCCGAAACTTCAGTGGCCAAATGAAGGGCATCTATCCTCTCTGAAGGTTTCTCCCAACCAGCCGACCTGAAAGTGTGATACAGGGGAGGAAACACCATCTTACCTGCTTTGTATGGCTCTCCCTTAAGCCTGCTATCCTCCTTTGCTTCATTTTTTCTTTGGATTCAACTCGATCCTTCCAAACTGGCTTAAAACCCAAGCCAAAAGTATAAGCATACTTTGGTGTAGAAACGGCTTCCCCAATTCCTTGAAGTCTTTTTCCTAAACCAAATCCAACCTTCCACCCTTTCCTGACCAACTGCTTCAGCTGCATCATCCAATTCTTAGTGACATGAGGCCTGGGTAACCTTCTTCCTTTAACATGAATCACTTCTGCAACTTCGAAAGAGCGATAGGAATCCTCCACACTCTCCTCTGTAGCTTCCACATATGGGGCGTTGTGAGTTTGCGTAGCTCTAATGTCTTTTTCTGCTTTGATCTCTATCAGCTTGTTCCCCACTCGGAACTTAACCGCTTGGTGCAAGGTGGACGGTACAGCTCCCGCCATATGAATCCAGGGTCTTCCCAATAAACAAGAGTATGAGGGGCTTATATCCATTACTTGGAAAATCATCAAGAATTCAACCCCTCCTATTTCCATCTGAATCTCGATATCACCACTCACAAAGCGGGTGGTTCCATCAAAAGCTCTCACCATCATATTGTTTGGTTTAATGTAGGAAAGATCCACGGACAGCTTCTCTAGTGAATGATACGGCATGATATTCAGAGCCGACCCATTATCAATCAGCATTCTACCGACATGAAACCCATTGCACCCAGCTGATATGTATAGAGCTTTCAAGCTACTCCTTCCTCCTTCGGGAATATCCTCATCTGTGAAGGTAATATGTCCCGCAGTTATGCTCTCCACAATATGATCAAGATTCTCCACTGTGATTCCTTGCTCCACATAGGCTTGACTTAACACCCGAAGTAAAGCCTTCCGATGTGCTTCTGAATTCAACAACAAAGATAGGATAGAAATTCTAGCAGGCATCTTGTTCAACTGATCAACCACACTGTACTCACTATGCCTGATAATCTTGAGAAACTCACAAGCTTCCTTCTGTGTAAAGCATGGCTTCCCTATTTCCCCTTGAGCAGATGATTGGCCTTGTTCCATCACTGGCGGCTTATCCACAGGACATCCTTTCTCAAACTCCTCCTCTCTCCGTATTGCTTCCTTCACAGGTTGTGAATAGCAACGACCGCTTCTAGTCATTCCTCCAACCCCAGTTATATTGGCTGAATCTGTTTGAACTTCTGCTGTTTGAGGGGACACATTAACATCGTATCTCCAAGGCACACAAGTGATTACTTTCATAGGCGAAAGGCTTAGGTGAGTTGACCATCATGTGTTGCGGCATTACTGTGGGAGGTTTTGGTATAAAGGGTTGTACCATTGGAATTATGGGTACGAAGGGTGATGGTGGCAACCTGGTGGGCAAAGTTGGAATAAACGGCTTTGGCTTTTCTTCCTCTATCACCACATTGACATCCTCCCTCGGAACTTCAATATAGAACTGAATTCGAGACTCATCCATCAACTTCTGGACAAAAGCCTTGAACACTTTGCAATCCCGTATTGCATGCATCCTATGCATGTGGCATGCTCCATTACTAACCTGTTCATTACTAACCTGTTCTTCATACTGCCTCGGCTCCATCATGTCAGCCTTCACTAACGCCTTGTATACTGTTTCCATAGGGTTGACAACCTTATGAACATCCCTTATCACAATCTCCTCTGCACATATAGCATTGACCTGGCCTCCGTTGTGATTAGGCAGTGGATTCCCTGTAGTATTTGGTTGTTCTACCTTGGGATAACTGAGCTTTCCACTTTTCACTAAAGCTTGCACCTCCTGCTTCAATCTAAGGCAATTCTCAGTTGAATGTCCTTGGGCCCCACAATGAAAGTCGCAATAAGCATTAACATCATGTCCTTGGGCCCTGCAGGAAATGACGGCTGCAGAGGACGTTGATACTGAACCCGACGAACCAAATTATGTTGGACCAACTGTGGTAGCAGCTCTGAATATGTATATGGGATAGGATCAACTTGCTCTCTAGCTTGGCGGAAGGTAGCCCTTGGAGGGAAAGCTTGACCAACATGTTGTGGTGTAAGTACTGAAGATTGTTGATTTGGCGCTGCCGCCCTATAGGAAGTGCCCCCAACGTTATTGACTGGCTGATAAGAGTATGGGGCCGTTGTTGGTGGGCGATAGTAGTTCATCGGGCTCTGAGTAGGTTGTTGATAGCTGTAAGCGGGAGGGGGATAATATAGTCTATAGGAACCTTGAGGCTGGTACCCTACCTGATTGACACTACTAACTTCCTCCTTCTTCTTTCCAGTCGACCCCTTTTTAGCCTCATTTGGGACTACAATCTTCCCGGACTTAATGCTGTTATCAAGCTTTTGTCCTATTACCACAATCTTTGCAAACGGTTCACCCGACATGTTGAAAAGCTTATCGATGAAAAGCCCTAAAATTTCTGACTCGCTTATCGTCGGCCTGACCTGGGCAGCCATATCACTCCAACGTTGAGCAAACTCAGTGTAACTCTCAGTAGGCTTCCTTTCCATGGCCTTCAAAGTTTCTCTATTTGGAGCCAATTCAATCAAGTACTTATATTGGTCAAGGAAAGCCTTTGCAAGATCGTCCCAGGAACGAATGCGATGCTTATCGAGCTGATTATACCATGCAGAGGCTGTGCCCGTCAAGCTATCCTGAAAGTAGTAAATCATTAGCTTTTCATTTGCCGCATAGGGTCCCATCTTCCTCGTATAGCTCTTCAAATGATTATTTGGATAATTTTTGGTCCCATCAAATTTCTCAAACTCCGGGGCCTTAAATTTTTGAGGTATAACCAGGCCATCCACCAAAGACAGTTCTGCAGCATTAATGAGCCCGTAGTAGCTACTCGAGCCCTCTAACCCACGAAGTCTTTCTTCAATCAAGCTCAACATGCGCTTGTTCTCATTTGCCGGGTCGTCCTCCTTCTTTCTAATGGCCCCTAATGGCTTCTCTTGCTCTACAGTTAGTGTTCCTGGGGGGTAATGCACCGGATTCTCATATTGGACATACGAACCCTCCCTTCGAGTATAATAGGGTGCCGTGGGATAATAGACATACCCCGGTGGCGCATCATTGGTTGCTTCAGCCTGCAACTTGCCATTAGGTTTCTCTGCCATTTCCTCTAAGTTGTTCGCTTTCTCTTGTGCCACCCCTTCTCTTGCCGGATTTTCTATGGCGACAGACAACCTTTTCACTGCCGCCAACACTTGCCTCAACTGTTCCTTCATCTCATCCCTGTCTCGCTTCAATTCCTCAAATTCCTCACCATGCAAACCTGCCATTGCTCTAGCTTTTGGCCGTGTGAAATACTGACGCTGAGCTATCTTGGAACCTTTATTTTAAAAGACCCGTAAATTAGAGATATTACCGAGAAAACATATATTTAAAGACATTCGCCACAAGAAATGGAACGCATAAAACAACCCGGAATCCTCCATCGAAGTCTTATGAGTTTCATTTCCCACATCCGAATTTTAATTGCCCCAAACTATTGCCCAATTAAAATTCTTCATTTGTTGGCATGCAAAGATATGAATGATGAAAGCATGATGCGTGATGCGTGATGAATACCATGTATGAATACACATGAACTATTGAAGAGACAATTCAGAAGAACCTCCGGAATCCTCCACTAAGATCTTGTAAACTGTCTCTCCCCACATCCAAATTTCAATTACCACCAACTGGTACCTAATTGAAACCCTTCCTTTGTGTAACAAGATATGAATGCGAATTATAAAGACCCTTTCCGTAATATTTTCGAGGAAGAAAGTAAAGGCATTTGATTAGAAACTGAACTTTCAAGGAGTCTTTAATACATCCATAACTCTAATACATCATTTTTTATCATCCTTCCAACATACTAAACCAAAATTGTAAAACTGAATGAGTAGCCTATACTGTTTCATTGCATCCTCCAAAAATTTGGCGAGTTCTCGTCCACAGCGATCATATGGCAACACAGCAGGTAGAAGCCACCTTGCTCTTGCTTCCATCAGCTCGACTTGCCCAATCATCATGCCTACATCCCTTAGGAGCTTTTCCATGTCATCTAGCTTGCCCAAACATTTCTCTTTCCAAAATGCGCATCTACTATCATTTCCCTCTTGTAAGATCTAATACTTCTGATAGATGTAGTCATTGGTCATCTAGAGTTCAGCTAGATCCTCTAAGGCTTTGTCACGCTCCTTTGTATTGACTGTAGTTGTTTCTTTGATGGCCTTTAATTCCTCCTCCACACCTTGCAACTTTTCCTGCAGCTGGCCTCTCTTCAAAACCTCATCTGCTTTCTCCAAACGGAGTTTGATGTTCTGCTCTGTCAATCCCGCAATGTGTTGGAGATGCTTCGCTTCCTGATTGCCTGCTTCTTTCTTTTGCTTCTTTATCACCTTCTCATAATTCAAGCGCAGGAATTCCAGTACTTCTTCATTGGTTTCTTTCTCTAATTCCAACTCCCTCTTTGTTTCTTTCCAAGATCTATCTCTGCTCTCAGACACTTCAAAAGTCTTCCTATGTTTTCCTTTTTCCAGCTTTAGCTCCTTGTTGCCTTTCTCAATATTCTCTTCCAATTTTTTCACCTTTTGCTTTTCCACAATGACCAAACTTTCAGCTACTCTGACCCTTTCCTCGCATTCTTCTTTCTCCTTTTCTAGCTCTGACTTTTCCCGGATCAATTTCTCCTTAGCCGCTTCTACTTCCATTATCACAAATCCTTCTTTTAGTCTTTTCACTTCGAGAGCTAGCGTGAGCACAATATCTTTTCCATCTGGCCCCACAAGATAAGCCGGATCTCTTCTCCGGGGCAAAACCAGGTTCTTGACTCTGAGCTTCTGCCATTCTGGATACTCTGGTTCCACCCTCTCAGTGAATATTCCTCTGCCTATAAAATGAGCATTCTTGTACTTCTGAACCAATTCTTTTGCCTTAAACTTATCTTTAGGAGTCTTGAATTCAAAACTGATACTGTCAAGCCCATGAGTAAGGGGGACATATTGTGCAGACCCAAGCTGTCTACGTACCAATAGATGGGAGTAACTAGTTGCCCCAGTAAGACCGACTAAGGGAAGCCATGGTTTGTCATTACTCAGGTATCGTGCTTTTTGAGGCTCCATAAATTTAGCCTTCCAATCCCAACCTTCAGATGTCAAAACTCGGAACCATTCAATCCACTGATTCACTGTTCTCTTTGGAGGCCATTTACTATCCCTATATAATCGGATCGGCCTTTTGCGGGGATCTTTGTGACAGAGCTTATAATTTTCTACGGTTCCAAAGTGACTTCTGAACCATAAGCTAAGTAATTGGGCACATCCCTTAAGGCGACCTTCACCACTCTTTCTACAGTAGTGCAATGAGATCATGGTTTCTGCCACTATGGTGGCCGAAGGATCCGCTCCATGGGAAACTTGGTCAAAGAAATCAACAGTTGCCGCATTCACATATCCCAACTCCATTGGAAATATCACCAAACCGTATATGAGTAGAGCGAAAGCCTTCAAACCTCTGTCCTCATGCATGTTCTTCTCGGCAAATTCTATAAGATAAGTTGCTGCTATTCGCTTCCCATCCATTTGAGCATCATTCCTTACGTCTATCACTGTCTTACCAAGAATCTCTGCCAAGGTACTATCCCAAGTTGAGGTCTTCGGCAGCCAGTACACTCTTCCATCAGGATCAACGCCCACACGCAGCATGTCTCTATATTCTTCCACAGTTGGCGTCATATCAACCTCATTGAACACGAAGCACCTATAAGATACATCCCAAAAGTAAATAGCCGCTTTCAGGAGATTCTCATCCACCTGCACACTCAACAAGTCTCCAATATGCCCGTATAGACTCTCAAACTTAGCCTTTCTATCATCAGACATCTGTCCCCAAATCTCAACAAGCTTAACTAGGTCCCTATTCTGTCGGAGGTCCAAACGAACTGAATCTGGGATAGCCGGCACAAACCCTTATGTTAGGCAATCACCCCATCTTTTTTGTTCAGCTGAGAAAAACCACTTGATATGCTCATACTTTTCCCACGGGAATTGCCCCTCACCAATAGAATCTCCTAGTTCATCGCTAATCCGATGCTGTCCCTCCATCTCGAAAATGCTACGGAATGGGTCCCTAGATGTATATAAAAATGAAGATGCGGGGAGAAGAAAGGAACAGAAACAAGGCAAAAAGAAATCAATTAGTAAGATCATGCGGAAAGTAAATTTAAATTGCAAATAGTAAGAAAGAAATGGGCCCCGTTTATTACAGCATAATTTAAAAAAAAAACGAGAATGGGCCGAAAGGCCCCAGGGCGGGTGGTCTCCTGGTGTGGGTAATGTCATTGCCCACTCTATGGTCCATTCTTGAAAAGAGAACGAAAGACAAAAGGTTAGAAATGTCCCTTCTTTGTGTCCTATACACTCATTTTCGGGGTTTGGCTCTATACAGGCTGGCTTTCTCACTTCTATATGCTGGATTTTGGTTAGACTCTAAAAGGTTCCCAAATTGTCCTTACTGTCACCCACTCTAGGCTAGTAAGGCCCCCAATTCTCACCCATTATAGGCTCATTGGAAAGGGTTCAATCTGAGTGGAGACGTTTCACATAAACCGTACGGGGATCTTGATTGATCCCACGAAGGTTAGCTAATCCGTCCCCGAGCTAAGGGTGTAAATTTCAAGCCTCGGGTTCGAGCTGATGCATGCAATGCAAAAAGCGATGTGGTGCAGAAGGGACAAACAAACCTCTTACCAACACTAACACACTACCAGACCCCAACCTAACCCAAAACTAGCAGCTGATCACCAATAACAACAAAAAACAAGAGAAACAACACAAAACAAGAGTGAAGCAAACAGATATTACATGAAAAACGATAAAGATGCAAAACCAACAAAGAAAGAAAAGCAAGCAACCATTTTATTAAACCCTAGATCTTGATTAGACTAAGTGAGGCCTGACTCTCTAATGTCCCAATGGAGTCGCTAAGCTGTCGAAACGTTTGGGTCCGGGGAACCCTGCCGAAACGACTTTGGAAAGAGGAGTCGCCACTAATCTTTTTTCTAAGGTGTGATTAGCCACCCAATGACCTCCTAAGCCTAGTTAAATTCAAAGCTCGGCACTGAACCCACTAAACTTAAAGTCTGATTTTCCAACCTAAATCTAGGTTCGGGAGTCTGTTACATTTGGGGAAGGATCAGCACCCCCAAATGCCCGTCAACTGACGGTACCTCTAATCTAAACTAAAATCTAGTGGGTCTAAATAAAAATGGTTGCTTTTACCTATCTTGGTTATTAATAGAAAGCGTTATAAAAGAGAAAGAAAAATCAATTTTCAAAACAAGTTTAAATGTCGAGAGTTTTCCCTTGTCGAATCTTCCACACCAGGAAGAGAGTTTTTTTTTTTTAAAATGTTGTGTCAAAACTCTTTTTTGTCATTTTTAATTTTTCAAGAAAAAAAACTAGTTGATTTCAAAATCTTATTATTAGCAAACTCACCCTTAAATTTAAGCTTTAATTTTCGAACTAAGATTAGCCCAAAAAGATTTGATAATCTACTTTTGAATTAATTTTAATCTAATAGTCAAATCTTTAAACCAAAAACTTGACT
This sequence comes from Corchorus capsularis, assembly GCA_001974805.1. Classification (NCBI taxonomy): domain Eukaryota; kingdom Viridiplantae; phylum Streptophyta; class Magnoliopsida; order Malvales; family Malvaceae; genus Corchorus; species Corchorus capsularis. Next base: position 18,959 of record AWWV01013330.1, on the reverse strand, counting down.
TTTCAAATTAGAATTAATCGAAAAGGATTTACTGATCGATTTCCAAACTAATCTTAATCCAAAATCGAACCTTTAATTTAAAGGGTTCATTTTTTTTAACCAAATTTAAAAATGCTTACCTTGAAAACTCTTGAATTACCATTTTTTATTTTTGAAAACTAAATAAGAGAACATGATTTTGAAAACATTTTTTTTTGAAAAGAACACTTTTTTTGTTTCTTTTAATTTTCTGATTTTTTCCATTCTTGGATTTTCTTTGACTTTATTGACTTCTACTTTAATGCATGGATGCAAATGATGGATGCAAAGTCTGATTATTAAAGTTGACTCCCGTAACCAGGGTTATTGAAAACTCTTCTCAAGATATATGCGCGGAATCCTGACGCATCTCGCAAAGGGCTTTCTCATCCTCGGGGACATTCAATGGCCCCGAATACTCGACCACTCACTGAATGCCCCTTCTTCGGAAAGGTTACGATTATCAACTAAGTTTAAGTGGCATGTAATGCAAGCAATTATAATCAACCGAAATTAAACATGGCATGCATATATCTACTTTCTACTTTACTCATCTACTAATTACTAAATTTTTACATATCCCAAATGAAAAGTAAATAAATAAAAAGCTATGGGCCAAATTTGGACAATTCCGGGGACTTCTGCACACTAAACGAAACGATTAGCAACATTCAGGGCAGGGGGGGTGCACAAAATACAAATCAACCACGCGCATCAAAAATCAGGGATCAAATAAAACAAATTTGGCAAGAGAAAATTCATTTTACTTCTTAATTAGCTTAGACCTAAAAGAAACTAAATTCCTAATTAAAGACTTATCTTTTAAGTAAATACTAATCCTAATTAATTCATCAATTCCATTTTAAGTCTCTTCTAATTTAAAAAGTCAAATCCTTTATCTCAAAGTTTATTTTCAAACTAAGATTAGCTCAAAAGTGGTTTTTAAACTTCCAAGTTAATTTTACTTCCAAAATTTAAACTTCAAATTAAAATTGTGATTTTTCCAATTAGAAGAATCTCTAAAGGGGACCAATGGATCTTCTTGAATTAGTATGAACTTACAAGATCAAGCCATTAGACCTAAAGAACTCCAATTTTAAGTTGATTAGAACATGAAAAGTCTAAATTCACTAACAATTTTATTAATCTAAGCATGCTATAACCCACACAAATCACAACTTTGACATGAAATTAGCAACTTGAACCTAATAGGCATAAATCTTCACAAAAATAAACCACCAAGGTATAGATGACAACATGGATTTAACCCATTATGCTCTATTAATCAAAGACAAAACCTTTTACACTAAAAAGCTCAAATTTTTAATAAAAACTATTATTTTAATTACTAAACTAACATTTCAAGAACTAAATTCATCACACAACATCATATGTATTCATCAAATTAACATGAATCACTTTCAAGTCTCAACACAAATCCTAAGAAAACAATTCCCAAATGACAATTAAGAGACTGAAATCACACCAATTAATACTGTAAATCAAACTGAAAGGATTAAATTGAAAAGAAAAGAAGTTTACCTAATCAAAACGACGACGTTTTGTCTTAAACCCTCCCTTTTAAATGACGTATTCTTCTTCTTCCTCGATTCCCTTTCTCTCTGCTTCGAAATCGAAACAACAAACCCTAGCCGCTATCACCTGATCCTTCAACACGACTAGTTCAAGCTTACTTCTTTTCTCTGAATAAAACCCAGATTCGCAAACCCTAGCCCTTGAAACCCAAAACCCCTCAAAAATCAAGAAGAAAACTGGTGAAAAATTGATCTCAAAATCTTCGAAAGCCGAGAGTCAAATAAGGCAAAGTGATGATTTAAGCGGAATTCATGGATTCCTCTTTGTTCATTCACTACCAGGCCTCGTTCCCCAACCCTTGCTCTTTTTGAAAGGAAAACCGAGAGAAAAGAAAGAGAGAGAATGATCCCGAAAACCCTAGCCTACCCCAGTTCTTCCTCCCAATCCTCCGTACTCAAGCCAGTGAAATCAATCCTTTTATACCGTCCTCTTCTAACCCTAGTTTTGATCCTATCCCATCTAACCGTTTTCGATTCCCTTCTTTTATTTTTTTCTTTTTCTCTCTGTTGGTAGCAGGTGGAAACGATCGGCTGATGAGCTGTCCCCATGAGCTGTCCAGGAATCTTCTTATGGTATTTGAGTGGATTTTTTTTTTAAATTCTTGGCTATTATCCCTTTCCACCTTCGATTTTCCTTTTCTTCCGCTAACAATTTTTTGTCTCTTTGCACAGCTCAGATTTGGGATAATGGAGAGGGAAGATCTGCTAAGTCACCCTGGTCAAGGGTCCAAAGGAATCTGGTAATTCCGTTATTGGTAGTTTCTTTATAAGCTATAGCACTTTGACTGCTTCAATTTTCTGCTTCAATATTGCATCTTCCTGGTTGAATTTTGCCATTGATTTCATGCTTGAGCTGCATTGGGAATTTTGGGGCTCGTCGAATCTGTCTTAGCCTTGTTGTATCCACATTGTTTCATGTATGCTTAGTCCCCTGTTCCCCTATCTATTTGCTGCTTTTTATGTCCCATTTGCTTGCTGTTTATGGAACTGCCTTTATGGGTCAAATAATGGCAATGTAAAGTGCTTGGCTGTTGCAGTGAACTTGTGCTATAACCTGATCTCATTTTAGACTATTCATCTTGCTTGCATGCATTCATTTCTTCAAGGCTTTGATAGGATGATGAGGTCTTGAATTTAATCTTGACCCTCTCAATCCCTAAAGTCTACAAACAGAGTTTTCCCCAGGCTTATTGTACTCATCTTAGCATGTTTGCTGCAATTCATCATGTAGTTCTTCACTGCTCTGTGCTTTCCACTCCCTGTTACTTTCCTTGCGATGTGATGTTTGATGATTCTTGTTGGTTTCTGATCTTATGTTTGTACCACATGCCACTGACTTGCTGTTGCTTTATATTTGAATGACACACTCACCAATTAATGGTATTCGTGTCTTTAAGCCTGGGGGTACATTTTACTATACACACTGCATCTATTTACCTCTTTTCTATCCATTTGCAAGTTTAAACTATATCCAAAGCATTGCCGAGCTGCCAAGAGATTGGAGGAAGGAGGAATACAGGAAAAAAAATCTTCAAGGAAACCTTCTAATTTTGTAACTAAAGAAAAGGCCAATGCAAATTGTAAGGAAATGTGGCTCTTTATTATTGAACAGACCCATTTTTGTAATGTATTTGGTTCCCATGCAATTGTACTCATGTATTTCTGAACTAAAGCTAATGACCTTGCTACCCCATAAATGCAGATTCATTACTTTAATCACCATCATTTTTTGTGTTTTATGTTTATGTAACTGTAACTGTATTTAAAATGAGTCCAACTAAAGGTTGGAATGCATGATTATGACATATATATACCACTAGTCACCTATATGACTAGCTAAACAAAGACAATGAATATGATATACCTAACCGGAAAGCACTAAATGTGGTGAACATGCTTAATGGACATAAGCTACCAAGCATCTAGATAATTAGCAAACAGGTAAAAATAATTAAGAATAAGCTTAATGAAGAATGAGAATGAAAATGAATATGTATGATTAATGCGACTAATGCGAAGATGTGACTATGACCAAATACAACTAATGGGAACCTGATGCCCTATAAAATGAACATGCCAATTGCAAATCAGGCCTAGTTCTAAAAGGACTTTAAAAATGCAACCAATACTAGATAGCCAAACAAAGCTAAGCCATAAAAAAAAAGTCAAAGGTGTTCATTAAGAAAAGATTTTTTTTCAAATGTAATTTATATTATTAAAATAAATTACCTAATCTAAGCTAAAAGTTAACTTGAGAAGACCAAAATACCCTTGAAGGTGCAAATGACGAAAATGCCCCTGAATACACAGATGACCGAAATGCCCCTGAATAACCCTGATATCGTATAAAAAATAGGTTGTTTTAAATTGAACATTCTAGGAGAAAAATGGGTGTCTACAGCTAACCTTTTTTAGAGTCTGACCGAAACCCAACATAGAGAAGTAAGAAAGCCAGCATGTATAGAGCCAAACCCGAGAATGAGTGTTTAGGACACAAAGAAGGGACACTTCTAACCTTTTATCTCTTACCCCCATTTTTAAGTAAGACTGTAGAGCGGATAATGACTTTATTCGCAGTAGGTAGACTTCCCGCCCCAAGGGCATTTTCGTCCTTTTTGTTTTTTCGAAAAAATAAAGAGGTTTTTTGTTATTCAAGAATAAAGGGGGCATATTTTTCTTTAAGATTTTCAGCAATGTTTTATGTTCAATTACTAATGAGTTTTTCTTTCTTCCATTTTGTCTTATCTTTTTGCATTAGCATCTACATAACCCTTTTGTTTTGCAGGTCGCATTGTGCATCCATATGCATTTTACATCTTCAAAAGCATAATCGATCACGCATGCTCATGCATCTGCTCATCATCATAGTTTGCCATGTCATGCATCTTTTCTATGTATCCATCATCATGAGACTTTGAATGCCACGTCATTTGCATTTTGCATTTCCATGCACAATTACAGAGTTGTAGAGTTGTTAGGCCACCAATTTGTTTATATGATCATGCATACATTATGCATTAGTCAATCACTTGTATATATGGCACATCTATCATGCATCATCATTAGTACTTGTTATTAGATTCACTTCATACATATAGATTTTTCATGTAGATCACTTGTAAATATTACTTGATTTTTACTTGGTTTTGCTGGAGTCTAATATCATCAGGAAAGCACGTGAGACTCGAGAAATCACATTGTAAAGTCAGTAGAAAAGATTGGAGATGCAAAGCGGGGTCAAAGACCTTCCTTCCTCAGATATTTCGAAAGAAGCCAGACCGTGCCGGTGAAGTCACTCTCGCTCAAACAAATGGCAAGTCAATAAAGGACTCTGGGATCCTATGGCAAAAAGTTGAGGATAACACCAGAAGGGGTATCTTGAGTAGTTTTTCGAGTAACAGAGGGTCACACGGCACAGACACAAAGGGGCAGCGGAAGCCCACCGGAGGAGGAATTTCTAAGACTTCAGAGCATCTCTTACGCATGCATGACATCAGCATAGCATTTGGGTTTAAATAATTGTATTTTTGAATCTTTAACATGTAGGATTGCATTTTGTTAATAATGGTTAGAATTGTTGTACTTTCATTAAGTGACTTAAGAAAACAAAGTTTCGTTGTTTTAAAAAGAATAAAACTTGCAGAGTCATGTGATCACCACTTAGAGATAGTTCTCAAAAGTACTAGGCAAGGGGCAAAAATCTTCGTCTAGGCGACGACCAAAGGAATGATATGGCTTTCAAGAAAAATTATCTTTTCAATAAAAGGGTTGGGAGTAAGAAAAAGTTTTCGAAATCAAATTGAACTAATTGCTAAGAACAATCATGAGTTTGTAATTAAATAATTTTGCCTTTTTGAACTTCATGATAAACTCTTTATGCAATGCATATTTCAGGCCCACGTTCTTGTCTCATATCCTTTTGATTCTTTTCTTGTCTCATATTCTATTAATATTCTTATCCTATTCGAATATCACTCTTGTAAATATATAGTATTTCAGGCCAAATGATGATGAATGCAAAGACGCTCCAGACAAACTTGGATTTGACTTTGAGAAGCATGTCTGTGCTGATGAGCTAAACTATGAAGACATTGAGGATCAGACCTTACTCCCAAACCTTTTGAGACTGGAAGAACAGGAGGAAAAGCAGAAACTACCACATAAGGAACTTACTGAATTGATTAATTTGGGGACAGAAGAAGAACCTAGGGAGGTCAAAATCGGTACTACTTGATCAGAAGGAGAAAGACAAGAGCTGATAGATTTGATGAAAGAATATGCTAATGTGTTCGCATGGTCATACCAGGACATGCCAGGTTTAGATCCGGAAGTTGTAGTATATAAGTTGCCTATCAGACCGGATTGTAAGCCGGTTCAACAGAAATTGAGGAGAATGAAGCCGGATATGTTAAGATCAAAGAAAAAGTCAAGGAGCAACTCGATGCGGGATTAGTGAAAGAAGCCAAATATCCAGAATGACAAGCGAATATAGTCCCAGTACCGAGGAAGGACAGAAAGGTGAGAATGGGTGTGGCCTACCGAGACTTGAACCGAGTTAGCCCGAAGGACATTTCTTTCTCTGCCTCATATTGATGTTCCAGTAGATAACACTGCTGGGTATCCATTGTTCACATTCATGGATGGATTTTCTGGACACATTCAAATTAAGATGGCACTAGAAGATCGGGGGGAAAGAGTGCGTTTGTCACGGCATGGGGAGTGTTTTGTTACAAAGTCATGCCGTTTGGATTGAAGAATGCCGGGGCAACGTATCTAAGAGCTATAGTGAACGCTTTCCATGATATGATGTACAAAGAAATTGAAGTACGTGCTGATGATATGATTGCTAAAGCTTGGTCGGTGGAACAACATTTGGTGAATTTAAAGACTTCGAGAGTTTCAGCTTAAACTTAACTCAGCAAAAATGTATTTTTGGAGCCACTTGAGGGAAGTTGCTTGGATTCGTGATCAGCGAGAAGAAGATTGAGGTAGACCTAGTCAAAGTGAAAGCTATCCAAAATTTTCCCCCACCAAAGATTCAAGAAGAAGTTAGAAGATTTTGGGTAGATTGAATTACGTTGCTCGCTTCATTTCTCAACTAACAGTTATTTCTCAACAATGGCTCAATTGGGATTCCCAGCCACAAACAATGTATCAAAGTATGAAGCTTGCATCTTGGGAATTCAGATGGCTTTGGACAAAGAAGTAAAGAAACTGGAGGTTTACGGTGATTCAGCTTTGGTAATTTATCAAATGAAAAAAGAGTGGCAGACAAGAGACCCAAAGTTGGTCAAATACCGGGATTATTTGGTAGAGTCAATCAAGCCATTTGAGAAGATCATATTCCACCATTTGCCTAGAGAAGATAATTAGTGGGCTGATTTACTAGCAATCCTTGCGTCAATGTTTAAGTTGGGAACTAATACTGAGATTCAGCTAATCAAAGTTCAGATGAAAGATTCCCCAGCACATGTGATGAGAGTGGAAGATGAAGTAGATGGGAATCCATGGCGTTTTGATATCCTCCAGTACATCAAGTACCAAAGATATCCAGGGCATGCTACAGAAAATGACAAAATAGTGATTCGAACAATGGCGACGGGTTATCTTCCAGAAGGTGACACTTTATACAAGAAAAGCTGTGACCAAACATTGCTTAGATGGGTGTGCTCAAACGAAGCCAAAAAGATTATGGAAGAGGTACACAAGGGTTCATGTGGGAGTTATGCCAGTGGGAACAAGATGGAGATGCAGATTATGAGAGAGCAAGTTATTACTGGCTGACATTGGAAACAGATTACATCAAGGAATGGATGTGATAGAAGTTATTAACCCCAAGGCTTCAAATAGACATAAGTTCATATTGGTTGCAATTGATTACTTTACAAAATGGGTTGAGGCAGCTTCTTATGCAAGCGTTATTCAAGCAGTGGTCACCAAGTCTATTAAGAAAGAGATTATCTGCCGATATGGATGCCAGAAAGAATTGTTACTGACAATGCATCCAATTTGAATCAAGGATTTGTAGAAGAAACTTGCAAACAATTCAAGACTGTGCATAGCAACTCGACTATTTACAGATGCAAAATGAGTGATGCAGTAGAAGCAGCCAATAAGAACATCAAGAAGATTGTGGAGAAAATGGCTGAGGTATATAAGGATTGGCATGAGAAACTTCCTTTCGCCCTTCACGCTTATCAGACTTGTGTCAGAACCTCAACTGGGGCAACTTCGTACTCTTTGATATACGGAATGGAAGCAGTAGTACCAATGGAAGCAGAGATACTGTCCATACGGGTATGTCGAGGAACTAGATTGGAAGAGTCTGGATGGGATCAGGAAAGATATGATCAGCTCAATTTGATGGATGAGAAAAGGATAACAACTTTGTGCCATGGCCAAATGTACCAAAAGAGGATGGAGCGGGCATTTAAATAAGAAAGTACACCCGAGAGAGTTTAAGGAAGGAGATTTGGTGCTGAAGAAGATCATACCAGAACAATGTGACCCAAGGGGCAAGTGGGCACCGAATTGGGAAGGCCCATTTGTGGTGAAGGAAGCATTTTCTGGTGGGGCATTAAGTTTACAAGAGACGGATGGCGAAGAATTTCCAAGATCCATCAATTCTAATGCACTTAAGAACTACAATGCCAAAAAAAAAAACTGGGTGATCGAGCCAAAAACAACCCTATTTTTATGGCTATTTTATTATGTTTTTGGGTCTATTTATGCTCTAATTTACCTTATTTTGTTAATATAAGTGTTTTGAGTCTTTATAAGATGTGAAATTGGGAATTTGTTAATTTTCACTATTTTTGGAGCTATTTTGATGACTTTTTACACAGATATTAGCAAAATAATTTTGAGTATAGATTTGGAGATGCGAAGTTCGTGTTTTGAAGATTTCTTGAAGATAATTTGAAGATTTGAAGATCATTGAAGAATTATTTCAAGGAGCAAGAATTGAAGATTGGAGCTTATTTGCAAAGGATTGAAGCCAAGCCCAGAAGAAGCCCGAAAGTTAAGGATTTTTGGATATTTTATTTGGGAAAATACTCAGCCCATATAAGTCCATAATTGGAATTAAAATCCCAATTTATAGGCTTAATATCCAAGGGAATATCCAAATCCCGTAATTTCCCGTAACTAGTCCTATTTGGAGTAGGAAATGGCGCAGTCTCGGTAGAAAGGTCATAACTTTCTGCTCACATATCCGTTTTAAGCCCATGAGTACTCGTTGGAAAGCTAACTCCGAGATCTACAACTTTCCTTTGAAGTCCGAAGCCCAATTCTGCTGTTTTCAAGCCCGAATCTGCCAGTGAAGTTTCTGCAGAAATCCAGAAAATTCCAGAATCCTATTCTAACTTGGATTTTACTCTAGGATGACATCTAATCCTATTTGGAGTCTAAGTCAGCCCTAAACCGCCCTACCCTTGTTTATCCACTATAAATAGCCACCTTAGGTCTAGATTTTAGATGTAATTATTATTCTCATAAGATATATTGTTTAGTTGAAGATTTGGAGGAGAAAAACCCTAGGAGCCGCCGCCCCTCTCTCTTCCTCATCCATAGATAAGTTCTCTTCTTCTTATTTGTGGATGCTCACTCAATTCATGAGTGAGTAATCTTTTTCTTTTCTCCAATGTAGAATTTAATTGATCTCTTGACTTATATCATGGTGAGATTTTGTGCTTATATATGAGAATTGTTTAGGGTATTTCTTAAATCTTTGTTTTAATCCTATGTTAACTTGTTTTGATGGATTGGTTCCGAACCTGTCTTGATAAATTGAGTTGCATTAGCTAGATTAGATCTTGAAGGACCAATTCGGATCTAATTATTAGTAGCAATTGGAAGAGAAGGACCAATTCCTTCCAAGAGAGATAAGAATCAACGGATAATTTTATTGTTTGTTGTGCTTGTTTATAAATTACTAGATCTTAATGCTTTGTTCTTGTCAATTATGAAACTGGACCAAGGTAATTAGTTGTTAAGAATAAAAGGGATAATTTAAGCTGGACCAAGGTAATTTTATCTAATTTAGGTAATTTAGGATTTAATTCCAAACAAGCTATCCAAGGTTTTCATAATTTTTAGATATCGATTATCCATGTTATTTATGTCAAGAGGGAGATTAATTCTATGTTGGAGGATTTTCTTTAATTGTTTTCTCAGTTTATTCACTGCTTTCTTATTAATAATTCTCTTTAATTTTCTTGTTTGATTTCTTAGTTAATTTTACTTGTTTGTTTGATTTAATTCAACTCTACTTCCAAAATTCTCTTTATTTTATTTTGTTTTTAAGAAAAAGAATAATAACCTATCTCTCTGTGGGATCGACCCCTACTTGCCCTAGCTATTTATAGTTAGTAATTGTTGGGATTATTTTTATGATTGCTGACGACCGATCACTGGGCCTAAAAAAGAAAGAGGTCGCAAAAAGAAAGAGATATAAAAGGAGGGATCCAAGTTGAAAACCCGCAAAGGGCGGCTTGGGTCCAATGGGGGTCGCTTGAGTTGAAAACCCGAAATGGGTGGCTCAAGCGAAGGATGGAAAAAGGAGAAACTTGAGCTGGAAACCCAAAAAGGGCGGCTTAAGAATTTGGAGAAAGCAAACTGGCAGTAGAAGGATACCAAATTATCTCTTAAGGTCAAAATAGGACAGGGCACGATCCAGACTGAGTGGGTGCCATCAAGTACAGCAGGCTTCTCTCGAAAACTCCAATGGTCCTGTCATCATATCGTCGTCGGAGTATTCATCATTACGAGTCGCTACCTTTCTATGCTTTCTTTTCTTTTGAATATGAAACTTCCTTGATTAAACAGTTCTACTTTTATCAAATTTTTGTACATACTGTAGTATTGATGCAAATCTTGTGTTTCATTCTTTGAACGCGTGCGCCTGACATACGGCGTAGCATGTCATAAAAAAATCATGAGTGGTATAACATTTCGTCTTGACAAAAAGGGGTGAAATCCATTGAAGAAGATATTCTAGCCTCACAACGCATCAAGACAAGTTCTTTCAATAATTGTTTTCAAATCCTTTTGGAACCATACTTCTCTTCAAAACCAGTGTTGATAAAAATCATTTTTGAGACAAATAACAAATTGAGAATGTTTTAAAAATATTGTTTTGCAAAAAGATTTGCATTCCATTTGTGAGCCTAGGAGGAAGATTGAATTAGGGATGTCAAACGAGAAAGTCTTTCAAGTCGTAGTCACCAGTTTCGAAAATAGTTTAACATTCAGGGGGGCATATCTAGCCAAATATTGAGATATTGTAAGAGGAAAATGGGGCATTAAGATCATATTGTAACCATGACACGTTTCAAGAAGTTTAAGGTGCATGTTCAACATATTTCAAACTTTGACTTCTAAAGAGTTTGTCGCAGGGAGATAAGGAGGTTGATCCTTGGAGCAAGGGGCAGTGGAATCCCAATCATTCATGGAACATCTAAAGCAAGGAAGCTCGTCAAAAGGCATCAGATAAAATAAGGGAAGTCAACATGTTTTCACCCTCTTTAGTTGGTACATCTTTTCAGCATACATGTACATTCATGCATACAAGCACACATCAGAACATTCCATCATCATTCATAATAGGAATTTGCAAGATAAGGAGTCAAGTTCATTATAAGAGCAGAAAGAGGAACTCAGAGTCATTAAGAAGAAGACGTTCGGGGCATGTTTGGAAATAGAAGAACTCTGAAACGTTGGAAAAGAAGTCGTTGGGGCACTTTAGAATGAGGAAGATGAAAGTTAAGATCTTAACATAGAAGTCACCATAAATTGCAGCTTTGTAGACACAGATCAGACAAATTGGGAGCAAAAAAAATGGGTTAAGAAGAAACAAAAGAAAGTTCAAGAAAAGAAGAGGAAGGAAGAGGAAGGAGACAGAGGCAGGAACGATTGAAGGAGTTGGATCCCAGGAGTGGAATAAGTATGACAGAGACAAGAGAAAGCATTTATACAAAGAAGGGGAAGTCATAAGAAGTTCATACAGATCAAAAAGATGACACATCCTTCATAATAGGTAACAAGGGAATGGATATAGGGAGAAGTGAGATCAGCAAAAGAATCTTTCAAAGCATACTATTCAAGTCAGATCAGGGGCAAAGATGAAGACAACAACAAGAACAAGGAAGCAAATTCAAGGACAAATCAAGAAGAACAAAAGGATTCAAGGAAGCAAAGTCAAAAAAGCAAAGATTCAGAACATCAATCAAGAAGTTTTCAGTTGCAACATCAAATTCAGAGTTATTTTCTCAAGGTATTTCCTTCCAAAATCACTTCCACGTGATTTAGATTCAATTTTCAAGATCCAGCTTCGGTTCCATCCTGGCAGGAGAGGCTTTTCCACAAGCCAAACTCGTTTCCACACGAGACAGATCCAGCTTTGGTTCCATCCAGGCAAGAGAGGCTTTTGCATAAGCCAAACTCGCTTCCACGCGAGATAGTTTCAGATTTGGTTCCATCCAAGCATTTAGGGGCTTTTCCACAAGCCACACTCGTTTCCATACGAGTCAGTTAAGCCTTGGTTCCATCCAAGCAAGAGAGGCTTTTCCATAAGCCAAACTCGCTTCCACGCGAGATAGTTTCAGATTTGGTTCCGTCCAATCATTCAGGGGCTTTTCCACAAGCCAAACTTGTTTCCACACGAGTCAGATCCAACTTCGGTTCCATCCAGGCAAGAGAGGCTTTTCCATAAGCCAAACTCGCTTCCACGCGAATTTTCAATTTAGTGACCAAAGATGGTTTTTTCTCGTTTCCACGCGAGTTTTCAATTTGGTGACCAAAGATGGTCTTTTCTCGCTTCCATGCGAGTTTTCAATCTAGTGACCAAAGATGGTTTTTCTCTCGCTTCCATGCAAGTCTGCAATTTAGTGACCAAAGTTGGTCAACGGGTTTTCTTTTCTAGTTCCAAATAAAGTTGACCTCGAGTAGGTCTAAAAAGTTCTTTTTTAAAAAAAAAAGGGAAAGGAAAGGAAAAAAAGAAACAAAACATGCACACACAAAAACGGGCGCCTATATCTTTGCACGCTTCCTAACTCTCAAAAAGTATACAAACTACTCTTTTGCACACTTCCCGAGAGTCAGAAAGCTTGCAAAGTGGGGCAGCTGTAGACACCCGTTTTTGTCCTGTATCCTTCAATTTAAATCAATTTATTTATGATTTAGTTATTAGGGCCACATAGGGGCATTTTGGTCATTTGCACATTCAGGGGCATTTTGGTAATTTTAGTACACTTTTAATTTAGGTTAGTTAATTCATTTCTTAGTAGTCTAGATTGCATTGAAAATAAAAAAATCTTACTATGCACCTTTGCCATCTTTACTATTTCATGTCTTAACTTCATTTAGAAATTTAATTAGCATTATTGCATTTTAATCATCTAGTTTAAGTTCAATTTAGTTTTTTGAATAATTAATTGTCAATTTAGCAATTAGTAAGACATTTCATAAATAGGACTCACATAATTTTGGTAATGACATTGGTCAAAAGAAAAAGCACAAAGGAAATGGAATTGCATTTTAGTTAGGAAAGCATGTTCTTACTTTGCATATTAATTTTAGTCCATTTAGTTTAGTCCATTTAGATTACTATCATAGTTAAAGGGAATATTAGAATTTGAATTCGAGGAAATATAGCATAACAATTTGCATTATCTAATTTCATGCATATTATTCACTCAAAGTCTGAAAATACAAAATACAAAAGAAAAAGGAAACATTTACATTTTACACTTGGCATTAGCTTTTACAATTTAATAAATACAAGGCATTTGATTTACAAATTGGTACATTTGATTTGCAAATTGGTGCTCTTTTTCTTCTCCAATATTGTTGTTGCATCATCCAAAGTGGATTACAGAAGTTTTCCTAAAAAAAAGAAGCAAAAATGCAAGTTAGAGAGAAAGCAAACAGCCCAAGCAAGTTGTCAATAGCGCAGTCCCGGAAAATGCAAATTCGATTACCTTAGAGGGCTCGAACAGGAAAACTTTGTAAATGAAAGTTGTAGAGGATTCCTCGAGCTTCAGTTTGAGCACAAGAACGACATAATTCGGATTTCGGATGAAGGAGATGTGGGCCCCGCAGTCCAGGCCTCTAAAAAATACAGAAATTCTGGACAGCAGTCGCAGCCGGAGTAGACGTCAAAATTGACCTCCGAGATGACTCCGGTTGGCAAAGTGGCCTTCATGAAAGCTGAAGAGCACTTTCCAAGCTTTCCATAGCCTGCAAAAACACGTCATTTGGAGTTAAGATGGAAAAGATATGATTTTTCAAAGTTGGCTGCAAAAAAATGACTCAAACAGCAAGCAAGCATTTCAGGGTCAACACATTGCAAGCAATTTGGAAGGCACCGACGCATAATTGCAGTAAGCAAATGTCAGCAAGGGCAAGTTTTGGTTAAGTAAGGAGGATTGTTTAGGCAAGGCAAAATGAGCATAGTTGTGGTAGGGATTTAGGAGCATATCAAGGTTTGATCATCAACAATTAGAGGCAATTAGAAACAACTACATTGTACATGTCTATTTAATATAGGAAGGGGAACTACAAGTGCACAAAAGTCAACAGAGATTCGGTGGAAAAACAAGCATGAAGTAGCACCATTTCAGTACCATTTTGACACATTACAGTTTACAATTTCATGTCTGTGTTTACACTAAACATCAAATGGCAAGCCTTACAATTTGGTTGAGGACTCAGTCTCTATGGCAACATTTTCAGTATATAAACAATTCATCTCAAGAGTTGGCAGTTAATTATCCTAAGCAGCAAAATCTCAATTTCAAAACTAAAAAAAAAGGTTTGAAGGAAAACTTACCATAGAGAAAAGATTCTTCCTAGTCAGCTCAGCATTCTTCTCACCTCCCATGCCAACTCATATTCACATCACTATTCTCTGTAACAGAATGCAAAGAAGGAGGTAAGTTGCTAAGTGAATACACCACTCAAGGAAAATACAAAAGCAGAGGGAGAATAATCGAATTTCAAGGGAGAAAATTGGTTAGATACAAGGGATAGAATTAGTTAGCGAGGAAAGGGGGAAGGAATGAACAGATTCGGTTACAATCACACTCAACCGGACTCTCTCTCTTTCATACACAAAATACACACTCACTCATGGAATCTTCCCTGGGACCACTCTCTTGCTTTGAAATAAGCTCTCTCTCGCTCATCCTTCAAGGATTTTCTCACTCATCAATTTCCTCTCTTCAATCATTCATTGAACCTCTCCCTCTCTTCACCCAAGAAAAAAAAGCCCTCAATACTCTCTGAGGAAGATAACGTTTTCCCTTCAAGGCGCACACACACAAATTCCTCTCCACAATCTCTCCGATTCATTCTCTACACTCTCTCTCCAAAGACAATTTCCTCTCTCTTTTCACCGCACACTCTAAAAAAATCCTCTTTGATCTCCCTCTCTAAAAGAAAACTTTCTCTCTGAATCAACTCCATACTACACACACTCGAGCCTCTCTCTTTATATTATATATCAAAATTTTCCTCTTCTCTCTGGGTTAGAGAGCTAGGTTTCGCGTAAAGAGATCTGGAAGGCTGTCGTGAAAGGAAAGGGTTTCTTGAAATTGATCGGACAAAGAGGGGGTTTAGAGTCTAAAAGGTTGAAATGGTCGGATGGAATGATGGTCGGAGATCTTAGTTTGTTGGAGTGGTATTTCTGAGGTTATGGTTTGGTTATTTTCAGCAAATGGAGGAGGATCTATAGTAGTAGATGGTTGAAGAAAAAGTAGGGGATGGAGTGAGGAGCTTCGATTAGTGATGGTGGAAGCAAGGAGAGACGCTGCAAGCTAGGGTTTCAGTCGGCTTTAGTTGAAGAACTGAGGGAAGAAGAAGAACTGAGGAAGAAGAAGCGGAGGAAGGAGAAAAATGTTGTTGTTTATAAGCAAACTCATTCAAACGACGCCGTTTTGGTAAACCCTCCTTTCAATTATTTTCAATTTAATCCTTATTGCTTTAATTTTGGTTTTAATTGCTGCTGTTTGGGCCTAGTTAAGCTTGTTAATTTCAATTTGGGGCTTGTTTTGGTGTGATTGCTTCGATTTAAAGCCTATTTGTTTTGTTTTGTGGTAAAGTTGATAGATTTAGGTTATGTTAGCCATAAATAATCTTTCCTATGTTAAATCTAAGTAAAAGTCCTAGTTTTTTTAATTTCCATGTTAAAATCTTAAGCAATTTGTTAAATAATCATGTCATGTGTTAAGTTTTAGATTAATGTCTAAGTTTTTGGTTATGAGTAGTTTTAGAAATTAGTCCTTTAGTCCAAAGGTTAGATTTTTGTTTAAATAAATGACTTAAATTAGTGTGTTTGTTAATTTTGTTTGTAAATAAGGGGCTTTTTAAGTTTAAAATGTTCACTTGTTAATTTAAGGATATATTTAACTTAAAGATTAAGGTTTTAATTAAAAATGATTAGTAAAATGACAAAGTTTAAGTTTTTATGTTAAAATCAACTTAAAATTGAAGTTTTTGGTTTGATTCATTTAAGTTCATATTAGTTCAAATGGATTTCTTGATTCCATTCAAAGTCTATTTTAATTGGGAAAATTAAAAGTTTAATTCAAAGTTTGAATTTTTGAATTAAAGTTAGCTTGGAAATTTAAGTATTTTGGGGCTAATTTTAATTTAAAAGCCACAACTTTGGATTAAAACCTTGATTTTTTAAATTGAAAAATGACTTAGAAGAGGAATTAAGGAATTAATTTGGATTAATATTTACTTAAAAATTAAATCTTTGGTTTGAATTAGTTGAAGGTTTGATTTAGTTTCCTATGTTTAATTCAATCAATTTAGTCCTTAATTTTGAGTCTGCTTTATTAATTGATGCACTTTAGATCTTATTTATGAAATATTGTGTTTCTTTTGCCCCTGAAATTTGCTAAATGTTTGCTTTAGTGTGCAGAAGTCCCCAGAATTGTCCAATTTGACCATTAGTTTTTAATTTATTTATTTATTTTCATTTGGGATTTGTAGTAATTTAGTAATTAGAGGTAGAAAATAGACATGTGCATGCCACGTTTATTTTCAGTTTATTATAACTGCTTGCATCACACGCCACCTAAACTTAGTTGATAATAATAACCTTTCCAAAGAAGGGACATTCAGTGGGTGGTCGAGCATTCGGGGCCACTGAATGTCCCCGAGGATGAGAAAGTCCTTCTCAGGACGCGTCGGGATTTCGAGCTATATCCCGGGAAGAGTTTTCAATAACCCGGATTACGTGAGTCAGCTTTAAATAATTGGACTTTGCATTCATGCATTGAGTAGAAGTTAAGTAGAGACAAAGAAAATCCAAAAAATGGGAAAAAATCAGAAAATCAAAAGATGTAATAAAAAGTGTTTGCAAAACATTTTCAAAAAGAAAAAATCATTTTCTCTTATTCAGTTTTCAAAAGAGATTAAAATTGGTAATCAAGAGTTTTCAAGACTTAATCAGAGGTTTTCAAATTCAAATCAGACTTAGTGAGAAGATCAATAAAAGATGGAAAAAAGATTTTCCAAAATAAATAAGAAGATTTTCCCACCATTTAGGAAGACTAAAATGGGAATTTTTCAAAGCAAAATAAAAGATTTTGAAAAAACAAAAAAATGAGTAAAAGCTTTTATAATAGCATTTTCAAAATTTCTTTTTCGGACAGATAAAGATCAACAAGAGAACAAACAGTGAAAGAGAATCGAAATAGAATTGATCGACGATTGTTCGATCACATTCTTCGTGTCCTCAACATCTGGTTTGAAAAATGATTTTATTTTCTTTTAGAACCCTTTCTTAATTATTAAAGATAAAAGCAACCATAAAGATTAAACCCGATAGATTTAGATTAGACTAGAGGTACCGTCGTTTGACGGGCGTTGTGGGGGTGCTAATCCTTCCCCACACCTAACCGACTCCCGAACTTGGACTTTGGTTCGCAGACCGTAGTTTTAGACTTAGTGTGTCCGTCGTCAAGCGTGGCTCATTAGGTCTAAAAAGTGTAGGTGGCTAATCACACCTAGGCAAAAAAGATTAGTGGCGACCACTTTCTTTTCCAAAGTCGTTTCGGCAGGGTCCCCCGGACCCGGTAAAGAATTCTTTGACCATACTATCACTAGCTTCTGTCTAAACTGTGTAATCCCTAACCAATTCATCCTAGCAAACTTGCTATGAAGATCAGCATATCTAGGATTTTTCGACAACTTCTTCCAATCAAGAGTTTTAGCAGGCAATACTTCAAACTTGTTCAAGTTGTCATACCTCAGTTTATGAGTTGCATCTCTGAAGTGATTGACTGGTACTTTATCACTTGGGCGTTTTATCTTAGCACCCTTTGGCTTAGATGTCCCTTTCTTTGATCCTGAAGGAATATCTGTCTTCTTTGTGCCGATGGTCTCGTCTTTCTTCTGTTTCCCCTTATAGTAGATTTCTGACCTTTTTCCATACTTATTCTGCTAGAGTATAAAGCGAGACAAGAATCGAGAGCAGAGGAGTGCAACGTGCAAGTGCTGAATGCCGATGCTAGAGAGAGAATAAAACTAGGGTTTGCTCAAAAAACAGAGTTAATGAAAAAGGTTTTAGAGAAAAAAATCAATTTATAATAGAAAGAGAAGAGTTCTAAAAAGGAAGGAGATCTTGGAAAATAGAAGGAACATAAATGATTTGAATAAAAATCGTTTTTTTTCCAAAAATTGAATTTAAAAATATTTGACAATATAATAAAGAGGGAAACTTCCCGCTAATAAAGGGCTGACGTGTCAGGATTAAATCCTGACAGTTTTGAAAGAATTTTAGTCCCACTACTGTCAAACATATTTTTAATATGAGCAACCATAGTCAATTCTGAATGAATAATGCATGATCACACATGACATGCATCTATCATCCCTAATTCATTTCTAATGCGACTAAAATGCTCATCACACAGCGGCTTAGTAAATATGTCAGCAAGTTGATGCAAGGTATCAACAAATTTAATTTCGATATCACCTCTTTGGACATGGTCTCGAATGAAGTGATGTCATATCTCGATGTGCTTGGTGCGTGAGTGCTGAACTGGGTTCTTGGTGATGTTGATGGCACTGGTGTTATCGCACAACAATGGCACATTGCTTATTTCAACTCCAAAGTCTCTCAAATGTTGCTTGTTCCATAGTATTTGAGCACAGCAACTTCCTGCAGCTATATACTCAGCCTCAACAGTTGATAATGCCACTGAGTTCTGCTTTTTACATGACCATGAGACAAGCGTGCTTCCAAGGAATTGGCAAAGGATCCCACTCGGTGCTCTTTCGATCAGTCTTGCTACCAGCAAAGTCTGCAATCAGAGTATCCTACATGTACCTTTT